>PVKY010002044.1:0-27932 GCA_004027775.1 Bradypus variegatus | reverse complement strand
TTCAGGGTATCTAATCTGTCATATTGCCAAAAACAGAAGTTTTCTCTCTCTTTGCTAAAATGAAGTAGCAATCACTGAAGAGGTTATAGCACCAAATTGAATTTTTCTTCTTAAGGAAAGTAAAACAGAATAATTGAAAGATAATTAAAAGGGAAAAACTTTCTCACTAAGTATATTACTACTACTTAATGTCATGTGTATCTACTATCTAAAAATAATCTTTCATAGCATCAATGTTCCACAACTTGTATGGTGGAATCACTGGACTAGAATGCTATCTAAATTGATCTGAAGTTCATGGAAGATTTTCTCTATATAGAAGGCACTTATGTTTTAGACACAAATCAGGACAATTTTATTTTAGAAAAAAAATTGAACTTAACCCTTGTCTACCTCAACAATAATGCCTTTAACCTTTAGGATCAAACTTACTGTGGTTCTAGGCCAATGAAAAATGGACCTAGGAGAAAGCTTAGAGGGTAAATGACTAGAATTTGTGAACCAGACTCTCTAGCTCAAATCCTGGCACTGTCACTTATTAGCTATATGACCTTAAGCAAGCAAATTACTTAACCTTCAGTGCCTCAGTCTCCTTATATGTAAAATGGGGATGATTATAATATCTACCTCATAGGATTCTTGTGTGATTAAATGAATTAATATAACAATTTAGAACTATTCATAGTACATAGTAAACACTCCATAACTATTAACTTTTGTTATAATTGGGGTTTATTAGGATTTCTCTCCCAACTAGCATTTAAGGTCAGGAAACAGGTCTGCTGTTCCCTTGTCCAATTCCTGGTGCCTCACAATTGGGTTGCAGCTTCTGTTAATTCTTGCATCATGTACAGTCTCTCGGAAGAAAGATCTGTACTTCCATGTGGTAACTGAGCTACCATGATCTACCATGTCCCCTTGGACACTGAAACCATCTTAGAGTTTCCACACCCTCTTGGATTTTGCTGAATTGCCTTGCAGGGAGTGACACAGATACAGTAACTGTTATGGCTCTTTCTTCTGCAGTTTCTACTTTATCATCACAGAGTTTGCTTTTTACTATTAGTTAATTTCAAATTCCCTCTTTTCCTTGCATATCAGTGTAAATCCACGCTAAGCTCTTCTTGTCTTCTGATATTATTCTTTTCAACTAGGTGGGAGACTTAAGACACTTTGATGGACATATCCTGGGGGTATCTATGCTCATTTGACAAATGCTGATGTACTAATGCAGAGTTAAAGCACCAGTTTATCCATGTCTTGTTCACATGAACTGCCACTGAGAAACGTGACCCATAGAAACTTTACTGACAGTATGAATTCATTCTTTAATAAACATCTAATGCTCAAATTCCAAGTACTAGTTTCTTTCCAATGTAAAAATTGTGAACTATTTCTTTCTCCATCTTCTCATGACAATCTGGTAGGCCTCAAATGGGAGAGTACCAGGGAACACTTTTTGGATGATGCTAATGTTGCTCTCATGCCAAACACCAGAAATGGATTAGCTTTTATAAGCGAGATTTATTACATTACAAAGTCACAGTTCTAAGGCCATAGAAAAGTTCAAAGTAAGACATCAATAAGAAGATACTTTCACTGAAGAATGGCTGATGGTGTACAGAATATGTCAGCTGGAAAGGCACGTGGCTGGTGTTTACTGGTCCTTTGCTCCCAGGTTGTGTTTCAAAACGGCTTTCTCCAAAATATCTCTGAGCACCTGTCTAAGCTTCTCTCAGCTCTCTGCTTGGTTCTCCTGGGACAAACTCTGGGCTTCATCTTTTAGCAACTCCAAATGTCCTTCTGTCTGCATCTCCAAGCGTCTCCAAGCATCAGCAAGCATCTGGGTCAGCTCCTAGCATCTTTGCCGGCTCCCAAGCGTCACTTACAGGACTCTGGTGATCTAATTAGGACCCACCTTGAATGGGTGGGGTCACACCTTCATGGAAATACCCAATCAAAATGTTTCACATACAGCTGGATGAGTCACATCTCCATGGAAACAACCTAATCCAAATAACCCACAAAATTGGATTAAAACATGGCTTTTGGGGGGCTATAATGCATCCAAACTGGCACATGGAGTGAAGGTTTTTCTCACTCCTCCTCATGTTAAGTTCGGGGCTTTACAAAAAATGTGGCTTCTCAACTACAATGTCTACAGTGCATTTATCAGGAATCCTCAAAATTACTTAAAATTATAAAGAAAAAAGAGTAAAATCTGTATCTCATGTTGATTGTTTTCCTAAAAAAGCCTATCTTCTTTATCTTTGTGATTAGAAAGCATTTTTATAGTATATAGACTCTCTATATCAATTGTTTGATGACTAGTGAAATAAATTGAAGGGTTTCTAGTATACACTGTATACTAAACAAAACCTGGTTTCCTTGAAAGCACTTTTAGGTCTGAGACTCCTACTGATTGTGCATCTCCTGCTTCCAAACTCGGAGCTAAGTGGACTGTTTAAATGTCTACCAGGGGCTTTTAATGACAAGCTATCTCTCTACGTAACTTGTCTAATTTATACCTGAAAAATTTATGAACTCTTGGATAAGAAAAAAGAAAGCAAATATAATGACTAGCCTTAAAGGTAACTGTATGAATTGAATATGACACCCCCCCCCACTTCATGCTCATGCACACACAATTCCGACTATACAAAATCTCCAGGGAACTAAGCTGAGATATGTGTCCCAGCTGGAGAGAATTTCTAACTTCTCATCAGGGGACCCCCATCAGCCTTCTGAAGGGGAACTGATCCCTACAGGTAAGGACCCAGGGTAGGATTTTTTTCTATTCATGGTGAAAGCCTTGCCCAAAGGAAGGACTCTGTTTGAATGTGTCCTTCCTTTGTGTGAGCTGGTATTTCCTAGCAGGCCTGTGAGTTCAAAGAGGTCCCCTGGATATGGAGGCTAAGATGAGAAAATATTTAAAAGAAAAGTTTGCCTAATGTATTGACCCCAGGTAAGCATTGACTAGCTTTCTGTCACTCTACATTGGAATTGCTTTTTTACGAATATAAAAATTAAAGAACTGGAATCACACGTAATGCACTCTTTTGACTTTGGCTTCTTTTGTTTAGTATATTTTTGAAATTCATCCATGTTGTTGTGTGTCACAGTAGTAAATCCTCTTATTCTGAGTAGCATGACATTGAACCAAACTGTCTATCCATTCCCCTATAGATGGGCGTTTAGGTATTTCCAGTTTTGGGCTATTATGAATAAAGCTACCATAAACATTTGTGTGGGTCTTTGTGCACACACATATTCTTATTTTTTTGGGGGGTCAATATCTATGAGGAGAATTGCAAGGTCATATGCTCATTATATGTTTAACTTTATAAGAAACTAACTCTTTTCCTAAGTGTCTGTACCCTTCTGAATTCCCACCAGAAATGTCCACAGATTGTAGTTGCTCTGCTTTCTCACCAACATTGGCATTGTCAGTCTTTTTAATTGTAGCTATTCTAGTTAGTGTGTAGTGATATAACATTGTGGTTTCAATTTCTCTGGTGACTAATAAAATTGAGGATATTTTCTTATGCTCATTTTCCCTTTATATAAATAAATTTAAAACTGTAATAATTCTCTAAAAATTCTTAATGTTAATTACAATATATTTGACAGCAATTTATTTATATTTTATGATCTCAACTTATGAAAATGCATTTTAAAGCAACAATAAATACATGTCTCTCTATTTATTTGAAGACCATTGGGAATATTTAGAGCACAGACTCAAACTGCTTATGATACAACAGTATGTGTGTAGAACTAGTGCTATTTTTGGTTATAAGAATAAACAGCTTAAGAGAGAATTTTAGAAAACTCCAAAAACTGTTTTTCTCAATCTCTTTCCTCTTATTGCTTCTAAAAATCAATTAAATACTATGTATATTCCTTGACACCATCTTGAGGGTAGATTTATCCTCTTCCCCAATAAACTGGTACTGTATTCTGATACCACCATGAAGAATCAGCTAGATCTAAAAATTATGAAATGTCAAAAGAAATCTAAGATATCCTCTCACAAGATGCATGGTTACTCTATAATCCATTTGAAGTCTATCTATGTATTCTTATGTAATTTAAAAATGTGAAGGCTGTTCTGAGTAAAAAATTAAATGGCAAAATAATTAATATATTTTTCACTTACTTGACAATAAGATTTATTCATTTTTCTAAAGTATGGTTAAAAATTAGAAAATTGGACTTTAAACACAATTTGGCACAACATTATATAATAAATACCATTATTATTTTGTATGTATATCAAAGTTAGTAAAATGCATATGATAGTTGTGTGGTATGAATAATTATCCAAAGATATTGTACTTAGAGAAAAAACTTGGTAATGCTGAAAAGGAGGAAATATAAATTTAAAAGCTTTAATATCAAAAAAGGGTGAGAATGGATTTAATACATTTTAAGTTGAGTTGGATACATCTGATATGGAGTGCTTTGAAAACTGATGTCTTGCATTGAGACCAGTTGCTAGTTTGCTGCAAATTTAGAAGCAAGAATCCTGGGTGCTACATCTAAAAGAATTTCAATAGCAAGAAGTTCTGTAACTTATCTAAAGTGAAAGCCATTTTGGGTTTATCAACAAAGGACTCCTGCATATAAATCTTGAACATACATCCGTGAGCTGAGTCATTACAGGTCACTGTGGAGATTAAGCTGCTTGCATTTTCTAAGCACCTTTCCTTACCCTCCAGTAATTGAATGCTGCTACCAAATAAAAACCAACAATTGAAATGCATTGCCAGGTAATGAATTTAACAATTAAACAATTGCACTACATCTGAGCACCTACTTGACATATCAACTTGGATTTCTTAATTGTAACTTGCCCCAAGTTGAGCACCTGATCTGCACCCCACAAAGCTGTTTCTCCTTCCCACTTCAGTAATGGCCATTTGTTGTTGTTCAGATCAAACAAAACATGTAGGGGTCACCTTTGACTCTTCCTTTTCTCTCATATACTACATACAGCATTTTGGAATATCCTGTCAAAAATATATATAGAATACGACCACATCACATGACACCCTGGCAAGGTCATAGTTTTCTCTTATAGTGCAATAGCATACTAAATTCTCTCCCTGCATCCTTCCTGTCCCCTTCAGCCTACTCCTAACACAGCAGCCTGAATTATTCTATTAAGGATTGGCAGATCATGTTACTCTGCTGTTCAAAAACCTTACAAACTCATTCAAATGTCCTAGCAGGTCCTACAGGTCTGGCTGCCACCTCCTGCCTGGTTTTCCTTTGACTTCCCCCACTCTCATATGCTCCTTGCTCAGCTCTAGCCACACAGACCTTCTCACTGTTCCTTGGACACACAAGTACATTCCCACATTAGGGGATAGGGTGGGTTGAAAACTGTCCCCGACATGATATCTATGTCCTACTCCCTGGAAACAGTGAATGTCACCTCATATGGCAAAAAGGACTTTGAGATGCGATCAATTTAAGGATCTGGAGATGGGAGATTATCCTGGATTATCCAGATGGACCCTAAATGCAATCACATAAGTAGGAGGGAGGCAGAGGGAGATTCTATAACATGCAGAGGAGAAGATGATGCAAAGACAGAGCAAGACTGGAGTGATGTGATGTCGCAGCCACCAGAAGCTGGAAGAGGCAAGGAACAGCTGTCCCTAGAGCCTCTGGAGGGAGCACGGCCTGCTGACACCTTGATTTCTGTCTGATGTTACTGATCTTGGACTCCGAGCCTTCAGAACTATGAGAGAATACATTTTTGTTGTTTGAAACCAAGTTTGTAGTAATTTGTTACAGCAGCCACAGGAAACAAACACAAGGGCTTGTACTTACTATTTCCTTTGTCTAGAATGCTTTTCCTCATATATCCACATGACTTTCTTCATCTCTTTCATGTTTTTCTCAAACGTCACTTTTCTATGAGAACTTTTCTTTCCACAGTGTCTAAATTGTAACCTGTCCCTACACCTTTTACCCCACATTCCCTATCTCCCTTTCATGTTGATTTTTTTAAACCAGGCTTCTATTTCTATCTAACTTACTATTATTGTTGTTGTTGTTATTATTATTATTACTGTTTATCTCCTCCCAGTAGAATGTAGTACCATGAAGACATGGAATTTTGTCTTTTCTTTTTTTACTCCATTAACCAGCACCTAAAATCAGGCCTAGATACATATTGAGCACTCAGTAAATATTTGTCTGTTGAATGTTAAACAAAAGAGTGAAACTGAAGTATACAAGATATCATAGAAGTGATAATATCACCAGACTTGAAACAAGTGATTTGAGTATATATCCTGAGTGGAATATGCATTTAATGATAAATCCAATAATCATTTGTCCAGTATTTTTACTGTCAGTGTTAACAGCAGTATTGTTATTTTGGACTTTTTTGTTAACAGATAAATAAGCAATTATTTATATTCACTTAATTTTCATTAATATAATTTTATAATGTCATTGTATAGAAGGAAAGGACTCAGTGTCTGCAGCCGAACAGCTCCAGAGCTGGGCACCCGCTGGACACCTGCCAGGCCTGTGCTGCCAGGCCCAGGCCACCCATGGACCCTGACATGCCCCTACTTGGACTCTAGGCGCCCTGGGCCCTTGCTGTTGGGCCCAGACCTGGTGACACTATCCTCTGTTGAACTGGAGCCTTCTTCCCCACCATTGTGTTCAGCAGCCTCAAGGCCCCAGAGCCTATCCCAAGATTTATACGTGGAGCCCTAGAAACTGGAAGTCCTGGACAGTGGCCCCTAGGGTTCCGGCTTCCTCACTTTGTCTTCCTCTCCAAAGTTCAAGATCCCCTCCCAGCTGCCACCTCAAACTCACAACCAGCAGAGGTGCCATGGCCCTTAGGTCTGGGGATAAGTGGGGCATAGCCTTCTTCCACCTGGTGCTTGGAGTGGTGTCTGCATGCAGCTGTGTGCACTGCCCAGCAAATGCCCAGGTGAAGAAGGAGCTGGCCATGTGTCCCACCTGCTGCTAAGGGATCACCAAGAGTCTCTGCTGCTGAAACCTGGCTGTGGAGGAAGCTGTGAGTGAGCTGCTGTCTGAGTGTGGCTTCTGCCTGTGCCAGTTTCCCCACTTCCTCCTGGGGAGGCACCAGAAAGAGGAGTGCCAGGCCAGGTGACCCAGTGCAAATGAAAATGCATCGGCTGCCCATGGCATGGCCTCCTCCATGAGCTGATGGTGCATGAGGCCATGTGCGCCCATCCCACCAGGGCGGGCAATGAGCTGATGGAGATCCTGGATGAGATGGGCTAGGGCCGCTGCAAGGAAATGTAGCTCTACAAAAGCATCTTTACCCTGCTCAGCTCAGAGAAGATCGGCTATACTGACAGAGTGCCTGGGAAAGAAGATGGCTGGAGATGGAATAAGGGAAGGACCAGACAAGACCCCAGAAGCTCAGCATAGCTCTCACTGAGACACCTCTCATGTGCCCCCCCCCCCCACAGCCCTGTCATCCCCACAAGGTGTCTCCTGGCTGCATGGGCTGTACAGATGGGGGAGAGTTGGTGTCTAAGCAGGAAAGTTGGGTGTGTCTGTCAGAGAGGCCCAGAGCTGGTGGCCTGCCAAGGAGCTGAGCGAGAATAGCTGCATCCAGCCAGGTCCTGCGTGTGGCAGGAACCAAGGGGCCAGGGCCTCCAGTGGCCAGCAAGAAGCTGTTCAGACATGGCTCCAGAAGAAGCTGAAGAAACAGAGGCAGGCTGGACTGGGCCCAGGTCTGCAGGATCTCATGGGCTCTCAGAGGCCACTGCTGCCTTCTTCAGACCTGCTGGGAAGCAGGGCTCTAGGCCAGAGCCTGCAGAGGAGCAAGAGGCTCCTGCTACCGCCACTGTACAAGGGGCTTCTGACCTGCCCCAACCTGTCCACACCAGGTGGCCAGTCAAGGCCCAGGGCCACCTCGGGCAGCCAGCTTCACCGTGCTTCCTGGCCTGGGCCCATTAGGTGTGGCCTGTGCAGGGCCTGGGCCTATGGGCCACACACAGCCCCAGCGTGTGGTCCCCTCAGCTATCTGTCAGATGCCTTAGCCGCAGGGCCCTGGCCTTGGTGGCTGCGGCAGCGATGGGTTAGGGAGCTAGGCCTGCAGGAAGAACTGAGCTGAGGACTGTGCGGAAGGCAGGGCCACCACTGACTCATGGACCCTTGAAGACAGTCGGGTGGACCTCCCAGAGTGTGGTAGGATGCCCAGCAGCTGACACTTGTGTGCCAGGAGGCACTGCCCTCAGGCAGGGCCAGCTGTGTGTCCACCCACATTGCAGCTTTTCTGGCAATTCTGTATCAGAACCAATACAGTGAACCTGTCCTCGGGGGTGGGGTGTGTGTAGGGGGAAAGGACTCAAATTATAGTTGGGGTAAAAAATAGTTTTGAAATAGAGTATTATTAAAATCCCTTTGGAGAATATCAGTATAAACTCATGAATTTTAAAAATATACTTTGAGAGTGAGCGGCGAGCCAGCTGACAGTAACGGGGCTGAAAAGCGGTATGGACAGCGGGCTGAAGACAAAGGCCAGAGGACTTGGATCTCAGCTGAAGGACGGTATTCCAGTTACTGAACTTCCAGCAAGTGGCCCTTTTGAAAGTCAAGATCTTCCTTGGAGATAATTTCCTTGTGTGAAAAATGAACTCTTGCCCAGTCATCCTCTTGAATTTTCAGAAAAGAATTTCCAGCTCAACCAAGATAAAATGAATTTTCCACACTGAGAAACATCTAGGATCTGTTTGCTCCACTAAAATTACAGATGGAATTCAAGGCAGTGCAGCAGGCTCAGCGGCTTCCATTTCTTCCGAGCTCAAACTTTTCACTGGATATTTTGAGGGTAATGATGAGACTATTGGATTTAAAGATATTCTTAATGATCCATCACGAAGTGAAGTAATCGGAGAGCCACACTTGATGGTTGAACATAAACTTGGTTTACTATAACACAGTTGTGTTGTTAATGAAAATAAGACTGCATCTTGTTTATAGTTGTTTTTCTACTATAATTTGATGTACACAACATTAAAAGTACTGACATGAGAATTTTTGCCTAAGTAGCACCAGTGGTCATTTGAAGTTATTTGGTTCTTTGGTTTATGGCCATGTGACAATTGAAAACACAATTTTAAAGCTAGTTTTATATTGAAATAGTGGCCTTCTAAGTCTTTAAAAAATCATTGCTAATGAATACTATAAATCTGCCAGCAGGTTCCAAATAAACCCATTTTCCAGGTATTCCATAAATTTAATTTTGAATGGTCATTATATATATTTAAATATGCAACCTTCATAGTAGCATCTTTCAGAATAAATATTTGTAATTGATTTCATTGGCAATTTCAAATTAAGAACAAAATATGTTTATACTTTATCCTTTTTCTGTATCAGTTATTAATACTCATAGGAATCTTTACTTTATTGATAAGTATTTTAATTTGCAACCATTCTTTGATTCTTTCAAGTTGAAAACTGCAAGTTCAGAGGTTTTGATTTTGGTCTTGCCTTTAAAGTGAAAAAATTAAAAAGTAACCAGCAGAAGTATATTAACCTGTGGTTCTTCATAGATTTGATATATATTAATATATATTTAATATGTTACTAAGTAATACAGTTAAAGAAAAGTAAACCTCATCTTTCCGTGTTCGTACTTTATATATCACATGATGCTTAAATTTAAAAAATTACAACCTTCATACATACACTCACACAATAATTTCTTCAAAAATTTTTACCATGCTTGTTCTTTCGTATAGGGTATTCTTTATGAACCTGGTACACAAAAATTAAAAATTTTTAGAACATTAAAAAAATATATACTCTGAAAATGTATCTCTGATATGACCTAAAATATAGTCCCTCTCCAGCACAAGACTTGTGTGTAGGCTTAGTGTCCAGATTATGGTCTCTAATACTTCTTAGATCGATGACTGAGATATCTGATATATCCAGGTGAGCAAAGTTCAAGGCGGGGGTGAGGGGGCTGACACAACTTGCTTCTTCCAGAAAATAAGAATTCTAGTTAAAAAATTAGGTAACCTCTCTGAGACTTTTGGGTTTGTTTATCAGATAACTGGCATTATATTAAGATTATGGTAGCAGAAAGAATAACTTTCTAGACCTTTGTATTGTAAACCTAATTTCAAGATGTGAGTGTTGCACTCCCCCTCAATCCCATATTTGGGGAGTGCTTGCCTGCCAGCATGAGCAGTACATTTATTTATTTATCACCCATGGCATATAGTGGATATTAAGCAAATCTTTATGTCTAGGAGCTGAATGGCATTCACAACATTTATTACACTCCTACAATATACAAATCCATGTGCTATGGACCCTGTGGAGGCATATTATATGGTTCCTGTGTTATTGAAGTCTACATCCATTGTGAACTGTGAAGGATATATATACAGTAAAATCTCGTAGCTATTTATTCATTAAATAAGATTTGCTGAGCATCTACTGTGTTTTTGAATTTTGTTAGCCATTGGAGTAAACACAGAGATGAAAAAGACAGTCTTGTCGGAGGAATGCAATGATACAGTGTGGCAGGTGCTGTAGAAGAGGTGAGTAAAACAAATACCATCCAATGGGTTGGCTTAACAACAGCAATTTATTGGCTCCTGGTTTCAGAGGCTAGAAAGCTGGCTTCTTCCTGGGGTCAGTATCTTCTGGCTGGTTGGCAATCTTTGGGGTTTCTTGGCTTTCCCTCACATGGTGATAACTTCTCCTTCCTCTTCGAGATTCCATTGACTTCTGGTTTCTAGTTTCTCCCTGTGACTGTTTCCTTCTGTGTCCAATTTCCTTTGCTTGTAAGAATTTCAGCCATATTGGATTAAGTCCTCTCTTAATTCAGTTTGGCCACATCTTCACCAATAACATCTTGAAAGATCCTATTACAAATGGGTTTGCACCCACAGGGCCAGTGTTTTGGACCTGAAACTTGCCTTTTGTTGGGGACGTGATTCAATCCCCAACAAGGTGTGTTTGAGATACTGGGGCATTTAAGGAGGATTTACCACTTGCTGAGCACTCACTGTCTCTCACAATTTCTTTCTTTTGTTTCATCTGCCGAATGGGGGTGGGTTTCATGCCTTAGTTTTCTCAAGGTAGGGGACCTTAGATGGTTTCTAAAGGTCCTTTCAGCTTTCAAATCTGTGACTATCTTAAGGAAAATGTTGAGACGGGCCTCTGATAGATGCTGGTATTTTGGAGCCATCTGAATTATGGGGAAGGGATCTATTTCAGATGGGAGGTGGATCTATTTGTTTTAAATAATGAAATGTATAATAGATACAGAGGAGTACATAAAACATATACGTAACATTTAAAGAATAATTAACTATAAATTGAAAACTTGCGTCACCGACACCCAGGTTAGAAACTTAACCTTGCCAGTCCTCTGGAAGCCCTCTCATTCCCAGCAAGTACTTATCCTCTGTCACAACTCTCCCATCTCTCCCCTCAGAGATAACTACTACCTGGACACTTATGATAATTATTTCCTTGTTCTTTTTAGAAATATATTTGCCACCCTTGTATACATTCTGGGCACAATATAGTGTTAGGTTTTATTTCTTTTTAAACTTTACTATGACTGTATATTTTCTTGTGACTTCTTTTTGCTCCACATTGTGAGATTTTATCATGTTGATGTGGGTAGAATTAATTTTTATTGCTCTATAATATTCTAATGTGTGTGTATCCGTTCTTCTGTTGACTGACATTTGCCAAGAGACATGGAAAAGAATGGAATGAAATACAGAGAAATGGAATGAAGTACAGTGGAATGTAATTTGAGTCAGTATGAACACTGCTATTATGAACATTATCATACAGGCAACTTGGTGCAAATGTCAGAGTTGCTCTGGGATATGTACCCAGGAGTGTAATTGCTAGATCATAGGGTTCTTAAATACTCAAACTTGAGAGATGACAAATTGTTCCCCAAAAGAGTTTTCATAAATCTCCCCCAACAATGTATAGAAGTTCACGTTGCTCCTCATCCTTACCGACTGTTGACCTTATCAGGCATTGTCATTTTTGCCAATCAGTTAAGTATCTGACAATATCTTACTGTGGTTGTAATGTGATTTTGTTTTAGTCTAGTCTTTTAACTAGAGCACATAGTTTATTTTTAATGTATTTGCTAATGTATTTGGAATTGTATCTAATATCTGATATTTTGCTTTCTATTATTCTCACTGTATTTTGATTCTTTCTTTTCTTTCTACCTTCTTTTAGATTATTGTTTCCTAATTATTTTTTCTCTCTCCTTCTCAAAACCACATATCAAAATCTCTGGGGTAGGAGTATACAGTTTTCAAAAGTTGCCCAGATGATTATTTTTTTTAATACAGCTCTATTGAGATATATTCACACACCTACAATCACCCGCAGTGTGCAATCAGCTATTCACAGCACCATCATGTAGCTGTGCATTCATCACCAGAATCAACTCTTGATCATTTTTCTTACTCCCCCCAAATAAATACACAAATAAATAAATAAATAAATGTTAAAAGAATACCCCAAACATTCCATCCACCCCTTCCCACCCTATTTTTCATTTAGTTTTGTCCCATTTTTCTACTCATCTGTCCACACACTGGACAAAGGGAGTGTGAGCCATGAGGTTTCCACAATCACACAGTCACACCATGTAAGCTACATAGTTATATAATCATCTTCAATAATCAAGGCTACTGGGTTGCAGTTTGACAGTTCCAAGTATTTCCTTCTAGCTATTCCAATACACTAAAAACTAAAAAGGGATATCTATATAGCACATAAGAATGCCCCCCAGAGTGACCTCTTGACTCTATTTGAAATCTTTCACCTGCTGAAACTTCGTCTAGTTTCATTTCACTTCTCCCTTTTGGTCAAGATTTTCTCAATCTCACGATGCTGTGTCCAGGTTCACCCCCAGGAGTCATGTCCCACGTTGCCAGGGAGATTTACACCTCTGGGAGTCATAACCCATGTAGGGGGGAGGGCAGTGAGTTCACCTGCCATGTTGCCCAGGTGATTTTGATCTACCTGCCTCCCCAAATCTTCATTACTGTGTCAGCTTTAGTTTCACATTGAAACTTTTTGTATTATCGTAACAGCTAACATTTGAATGATAAATATTTTACAAAAGTAGTCATTAATTCATGCTATAAATAGGGGGAGGAGAGTGGTTTTCCCTTCCCTTCCCCACTCCTGCCAATTTTGTTTGCAGAATACAGGTACTCAGGCAGATTTAACCCCATTTCTTTGTTTAAAAAAAATATCTAGATTAAAAACATGGCAGCACTATACAATGAAACTGCCAGTGTACAATGTGGCCCACAGCTGGAAGCATTTATATATTTGTGAGCTCTGAAATTGTGGATTCTGGTGCAACCAAGTGCAATTTGCAGAAAATTGAAGAAGTAATCATGCTAAGTACTAGAAACAGGTTTTTTCTTGAAAGAAAAACAGTGCTGTTGCACAGAAAGATGGATTATATTGGTATCTCTTTACAGAGATCCCACACTAAGTTAAACCCCATACTAGCTTTAGGGGATTGCATCATTTGAGCTAAAAACAAACAGATAAACCCTGACAGCTCTCACCTTCTACCTTCTTCTTTTCTTACATTGCCTTTTGTTCTAGGACCAATATTTCTTGGAGGTTCACTCCTGCATTTGGCTCCAGGCCAGGCCTTATGCTCCTCTCCGCTTCATTAAGTTCCTGAGAACTCGCAAGGTCCCTCTCGTCTGGCCTGGGCTGGTGGCTGACTCTGGAGAAGATCCCTAGTGAGGTGTGAGTGGCCTAGTTCTGAGGCCTTGGCCAAGTAATTCTCCATTTCTGGCCCCAATTGTCTTAATTCAATGTCAAGACTTGAATTTTGGTTAAGAAATTGAGAGTTCAATAAGGAATTCTAAAAATAAAGGGTCCTTCTACAGCTATTGGTCAGTGGCTATAAGACCTAGTTCTGTCCTTCCTGAATCCTTAGAACAAGGATAGTGGAGAAACACTTCCCGCTCCAAGAACGGATCCAATGATGTTATCCTCTATCCCACCCCATGTGGAAACCACCCTGGAGGCAAGTGCCAAGTCTGGAACTCATCACTGGAAACTGCCCATCTGTTTCCCAGCAGCCTTTTTCATTTCTGCTTGCAATCCACTCTTTGTGTCTCCAGATGTCTAGGGATCCAGATTCCCAAATAAAGAACAATGCAGCCTCCCTTGTGCAGGTGAGGACACTGATGTCCACTAAGGAAATGACTTGACTAAGGCCATACAGAAGAAGGGTCAGAGCTGGGGTGTGCAGCCTCATCCGGTCTTTTCCCTGCCTGAGGCTACCTTTCTTCATGTGACTGTTCCTACACCTGGACTGTGTAAATTTGGAGTCAAGTTCTTCTCTAGTGTCTGAAGTATTTAAATTGGGCATCAGGTTGCTGTGGATACCCTATTGCCTGGCCTCGTTCAGTAGTGATCTTGCAGCTCAGAACAAACTTGCTTCTCCATCAGCAGCCTTAGCATGGCCTGCTGCCAGGATCTAAATTTGAGCTCCAACAATTCTACGACTCTATGGATCTGAACTGTTATTACTGTGCTTTTCACAGTGCGCTAAATTACATTCTATCTCACCAACTGGACTGAGAGCTCCCTGAGAAAAGGAACCTCAGGTTACTTCTTTCTCAATCTCCATCTGTTAGGAGCTCAGTAAGTATCACAATAAATGAACACATGAAATTTGGTTTCCAAAAGTCTGGATCTCAGTCTTGGATGAGGCACTTAGAAGTTGTGAAAATGTCAGTTTCTTGGACAAAGAGGCAAATAATTTCTGTCTTGGCCAGCACACAGGTCAGGCAGCTGTGCTTAGCATGCAGCGAATGATGCCTGCAGCACATCTGGGTGCAAGAGAAGCAGGTTTGCATCTACCTATCCCTTATTTCTCCCTGGCTCCCTAGGGTGTCATAGTTACCATAGCAGATGACTATGGAGTATGTCTGGAGGAGGAGGGTGAAGCAGGGCCACTGAATGAATAGTCCTCCCCTCCTGGAGACCATTTTGAGGCCTGGGTGAACATGCTATGGGCTGGGCCTCCACCCTGCTCACTCCACTTAATTAAGTGTCGCTACCCAACCCGGTCTCTAAAGCCTAGCTCAGGGCTCTGGCACTCCCCTTGGGGCTTCCCTCTTCCCCAGTTAGGGCTCTTGGCACCCAGCCTGGCTGTCATGGTAACAAATACCAAGGTGACAAGGGAGGGAGCTGGGTCCTGTTACCTCTGGGTCCCATTGATGAGGATTTCCAGACTATAGAAACCACCCTACATCTACACGGGCTCTTTCTGTGTTCTCACTCTAAAACTTCCACCCTTGCCACCAGGACCATGTGTACCAGCCTGACCACTTGTGAATGGAAGAAAGTCTTCTATGAGAAGATGGAGGTGGCCAAGCCAGCCGACAGCTGGGAGCTCATCATGGACCCCAACCTCAAGCCCAGTGAGCTGGGCCCTGGGTGGAAGCCGTACCTGGAGCAGCACGCCTCGGGCAGGTGAGAGGCCGAGGGAGGAGGGGCCTTGCAGACAGCCTCTGGGTCGTGGCCCTGGGGGGACCTTCCAAGGGGCAGCAGAGAGCTCTGTGGAGCAGGTCCTGGGGTCAGCTCAGCAGGGCGCAGAGGAAAACAGGCAGGTGGATCATGGAGGACTTGGTTCTAATCCCAGCTGGAATACTGACTCATTCAATGACCATGGGAAAGGTATATTCTGTCTTTGGGTCTCAGTTTTCCATGTAAAATGAAGAGCTGTAATATCTTGAATGCTCCTGAAATCTTTGACATTTTTAATGTTTTTGGATTTCCATAATCTCTTAAAGAGTGGTTGGAACTGAGAGGAGGAGGCTTTGAGGTCCACTGGGGAAAGCCTTAGCTCGGAGATGGGAGATCTGTGCTCTGGTCCTGGAAACATTCAGTTCAATTCAATTCAATTTGATATGAATGGAGACACGTTTATTGGTCACCTGCTATATGCTAGAAACTGGCTCTACCTCTAACTACCTCTAATTTGGACAAGTCCCTTTCCGTTCCTGGGCCTCTGTTTTCATACTTGCAAAATGAGGGGATTGGTCTTAGATAATCAGGTATTTCCCTCCCAGCTCTATTATCTATGTATCTGTGAGGAAAAGACTTAGCTTTGGGCAGGACTTCCCTTAGGCCCTTAGAACTCCTTCCAGGGCCCACACACCTCCCACTGAGCAAAGGCGACAAGCCCTATCTGAAAATCACACATCTTTCCCTCTTCTAGACATAACTTAAGACCAGGACCACAGAATTTCCTGACCAAACTCCTCAAGCCTATTTCTAGGGTCTACATGGGCCTCTCCCCTGGGTCCACTGTTTCTAGAGCAGACTTCTAGACCTCAGGGGAGGCCAAATGGTGGCTGTTTTCTGGGGGTGTGGCAAAACCCTAAGACCAGTTGTCTACATATGTATGTGTGTGACGCTCCTTGTAGTACAGGAAGCTGCTGACGGCGGGCTGTGGAGGGGAGCTATGTTTGTACTCTTGTCCCAAGACCTGGAAATATTATGGTGAACCTGTCTTGGAAACAGAAGGCAGAGAGGCAGAGGGGTAGAGTTGGTTCAATTCAATTCAAATCAATTGAAGGAAAGCCTGTTGGACACCTGTATCGCACTGGATAATGACTTTGCCCCGAACTAGCCTTTCATATGTGGACAGCTCTCTCATTTGCTCTGTGTCTCAGTTTTGTCTTAGTAAAATGATGGCTAGATGATCCTTAAGGGCCGTCCAGTTCTGACATTCTTGGATTTAAGATCTGGTGTCCGGTATGAGAAGGGAAAAAACACTGGATTGGTTTAATTTAAAAAAGTGTAAAAGGAAGAGGCTAAAATCAAGAAGCTCCTAAGCTGGTTTATGGGAGGGGTGCAAGGGGTTGTAAACTTGGGCCCAGGGTCCCAGGAGTTTAGGGGCTGACCTGGAAGGGTAGGTGGCTCTTTCTGCTTCAGGGGCAGCTACTTCTCTTTCTGGCTAGACCTGTGGTTCCCAGCTGGCCCCAGCAGGGCTGGATAACTACTTCCTTTGTGCTCTTCTGGGCACAGCCCACTCTACCTCTAGGCCTTGGGTTGCATTAACCCTGGTGTCCTGCAGCTCTGGCCCACCTTGACAGGGTGAGCAACCCCCTCTTGGCCCAGGAACAATCAGGCTATTCTGCCCTGCCAACACTGCCTTGAGCTGTGCTGGGTATTGTACAGTGCTCCTGTTGTCAGTGGGCTCTGGAGGTCAGTGCTGGGTTGGCTTCATCTCTGTCCCACAGCCTGGGCTGCATGGTGCTTGGCATACCGTATGTAGGTGCTAAGTGATGTCTGTTGGATTGAATTTAGATCCTCATCAGAGGTTCTTCAAGGCTATTGTACAGTGGGCCCAGAGAGGGCCAGTGATGAGAGCAGACTTGGTCCAGTGGACGCTCAACTGCCTGTGAAGCCTCTTTTATAGGGGCCTGGAAGAGGTTCAATGCAGGGATGGAAGGAACTGCTGTGGAGGTAATGAGTGCTCAGCCACTGAAGGTGTGCAAGTGTTGGGTAAGGAGTCTGGGGGAGTGAGGCTGGCTATGAGCCTGAGAGATGTTTCCTGATGCTGGGGCCCTAGGGAACCCAGATTTGGTAAAGCTGCCTCTGTGTGTGTTTGTGTATGCATATACATATGTATGTACCTGTTGGGGAGTGGGTGGCAGGGGGATGAAGATCAGGATCCACTTTCACAGGCTCCACTGCAGGGCTGGAATGGGATGGGATCTAGGACTGACTTGACAAGGGTCAGATGTGTTCTTTGTGAAAGTGTAGGGACCAAACTCCATAGCCATACCCAGGCAGGTCTATCCATCCATCCACTGTCCATCATCATCCACGGTGATGAACAGAGGGCTCACATGTTCCAGCATCTATGCCAAGCACAGTTAGAGCATCTCCTCTTCTCTCCTGAGCAGGCAGTATGCACACATGAGATGGTGCATGTCTTCCCCATTACCAGGTCACCCTGCATTTCACAGATGAGGAATAAGGCCAGAGAGGGGTCTGGCCTCTCTGCCACTTCCAGCACAAGCCCCCAGTGCATTAGGCTTTGGGGTTGCTAAGGCTGATGGAGAGAACAGGGAAGGCAGGCCTGGGGTGGGCAGAGCACTGCTGGATGCCAGATGGCTCAGGCTCCAGGCTCCAAAGGAGCCTGCTCCAGTCCCTGGGGCACTCTGCAGAAGAGGCAGGAGCTGGCAGACTCTGGAGTGCTCATGAACCCAAGGGACAGTAAGCAGTCTCCATTGCCAGTTCAGGGCTCCACCTGCTCCTTTCCAGGCTGGCCCAGGGTGGGCTGTTGTTCAGAGATCCGTCCTCTCTATTACCCCTCCCCCTCTCTGCAGGTTCCACTGCTCCTGGTGCTGGCACTCCTGGCAGTCGGCCCACGTGGTCATCCTCTTCCACATGCACCTGGACCGTGCCCAGAGGAAAGGCTCGGTGCGCATGCGCGTCTTCAAGCAGCTGTGCTTCGAGTGCGGCACGGCGCGGCTGGACGAGTCAAGCATGCTGGAGGAGAACATCGAGAGCCTGGTGGACAACCTCATCACCAGTCTGCGCGAGCAGTGCTACGAAGAGGACGGAGGCCAGTATCGCATCAATTTGGCCAACCGCCCGGACAGCGAGCTGCACCGCAGCGAATTCTGCGAGGCCTGCCGGGAGGGCATCGTGCACTGGAAGCCAAGGGAGAAACTACCGGAGGAGGAGGCCACCTGCTCCAAGCTAAAGGCCCAGGGGGTCTCTGGCTACAATTTCTTCTCCCTTCGCTGGTGCCTCTTCTGGGCCTCCCTCTGCCTGCTCGTTGTCTACCTGCAGTTCTCCCTCCGAGGCAGCTCTTCCTTCTTTTAGTGGAGCTGGCCATAGGTGCAGGGGATGGCACACGGGGTGGGGAGCAGGGGAAGATACAGTTCTTGTCCTGTTCTGCTGCTGATTCAATACATGACCCTGGACAGCTCAGTCATCTCTCTGGGCCTCAGTTTATTTCTCTGCAGAATGAGGGGTTTGCATTAGCAGATATTTAATGGTCCTTCCACTAAATTTTACAGCATGGAGGGAAAAGGAGAAGGGTCCAATAGAGGTTTTAGAACTACCAGGTTTGGTGTTAGCACTAAACCCACAGAGAGGCATCTTCTCCTTTTACCTATTCCACTTCTATCCCTACCCTTCCTTTTGTGTCACTTCCATATCCCACAACCCATTATGACCCCATTAGGTTCTGTCTTGCCCTTGCTCATTCTCAAGTTCATGCTCAGCTGCCTTTGACCATCCTGCCACAGTTCTCCTTGGAGATTGTTTGTGCCCCTGGGAATATATGGCTAGTCCCTCTCCTCAGAGCCTGCTCCCACCATTCTGAAAGGCTGTTTTTACTCTGGTGTTGGGCCCACTCAGCTCAGATGGTAGGAATTGTCTGCATCTGCACTGTCCAACATGACAGCTATTTAAATGTAAATTAATTAAAATTAAATAAAATTAAAAATTTAGTTCTTCATTTGCATTTGCACCGTTTCCAGTGCTCAGTAACCACCTGTGGCTAGTTGCTTCCATATTGTGCAATGCAGATGCAGAACATTCCCATTATCACAGAAAGTTCTAGCCAACAGCAACAGTCTAGAGCTTGAAGCTCCACTTAAATGTATGTGCATTCATACAGTAATAGGTGGGCGCAGGCTCAAAGGTGCAGCCTGAAGCCTTATGGGGACAGGGGCAGATGGGGAGGGATGGAGTGTGATAGAGAAACACAAATAAATATGTAACCTCTGTGCTCTGGGCTGTCAGTTGATTGGAGTCTGTGGGTCCCAGTGTTATCCAAACTTATTTCTAGGATGCTTCTGGAAGGTCCAATATTAGCCACCCCCCTTCCTTCCTGATTTGGACAAGGCAGACCATATAGTTAAGAGATCCTGGCACAGGAGGCAAATCACAGTGGTGGCATACCAATTACTTACAACTCCATTTGTAGTGTCCAGATACTGCAAATGCCACAGCTGTGTCTTAAAGGAAGTGCCAAATTGAGACAGAAAAGTATGTCCAAAATGGGTTGTCAAGGAAAATACAGATTAAGCAAGTATTGGGAGGCAAGGCGGGTTGCCAAATGGGACTTGGAAAGCCAGGAAAAGGGAAAACAAGATAAGCAGTGATGACCACATACACATCACACCCTCAAGACCATCTTCCTTTTGGATTATTGTGCTGGGTCTAAATTTCTTGAAACGGGCAAGTTCATAGCATGTTTTAATTTAGGGTGTTCCTGAGATGGGTTTCCATGACTGTTTCCCTGGGCAATTGTTTTCCCAGGGATTGCAATCCTAGATTTCTTGTAACATTGCTGCACTTCCTCTGTGAACTTCCTTGGTATCCTGTGGTGTCTGATCAAGGGTCTGGGGTGTATGAGGCCTAGCAGGATGCTTCTGGAAGTTCGAATATTAGCCACCCCCTTCCTTCCTGATTTGGACAAGGCAGACCATATTCTGAGAGGCTTGGCTTCCTGATGCCCTGTTATCATAGATGAGTCCCAGCCAACCAGGAACTATAGACAATTGAAAAGATGCTGCAAGAATCTCAGCAGAGATGAAACTTCTGGCTTTCATTTTACATAGAGAGTACCAGTATCCCTAAGGGGCAACTTGCTTGAGGACTGATTAAAATTCACTGCAAGATAATGGCTGTGTGTGTGTGTGTGTGTGTGTGTGTGTGTCTTGGTTTGGGGCTTGGAGAATATATTCTTGTGCTCTGCAGAAATGTGTGCAACTGTGGCCCCAGTACTCATGCATGATGCAAGGAGATGATCCTCTGTCATTGTGTATGAAAGTATAGTGTGGCAGATTCTGTAGATGTCCCAGTTTCTTGGGATAGTGAGGAAGGGGATGTGAAAATAGATTTTCCAAGTGGCAGCGGGGCAATATGTCTCCATTCAGGAGAGACAGTGAACAAAGGGAAGGCTGAGCAGTGGAGGCTGAACACCTGTCTCCCACCAACTTCTCGTTTGTATAGTCAATGAGACCACCCACTTGGGGGGATGTATTTGCTATGCTCACTCCCTCAGGCATAGTTGTGGCTTGGGTGGGTAGTTAGACTTATGGGCTGGGGCTTGATGATGCTGTGTCAACTATTGTTTGGAGTAGGAAACAGAAACTCTCCTACTTACACCCCCAATAATTCCCTGACATTCACATCCTCTGTATCCCATTTTCACAGCCTCTGCCCCAAGCTGGGGCCTGAGAACTAAAGGTGAGGTTCAGGGGGCTGGATTGTCCGGTTACATGTGTCCCATCTGCCCTTTGCACATGAAAGGAAGGCTTTATTCTTCTCCTGCTTTGGCAGGGGCTTTCTGCTTTCTGGTGGCTAGTCTGCATTTCACTGTGGGCCTTCAGGAGCAAAGAGCAGGGCAGTCTGGAAGAATCTCTGCCTTTCTTCAGTTGGGAGCAGCAGTGGAGGTACAGGAAAAGCACTGAGCTGGAGCATCTGTGGACAAGCAGGCATGTGAGATTCTGTGTTCACTTCCGTCAGTTCACATAGTGTCAGCTGGGCTATAGAGAGCGTGCACTCTGCAGGGGCTGTTGCTCAACCTTAGACACATGGTGGCTTTGGGGACAATGAAAGTCAGAAGCCCCGGGGATCAAATGGTCTTCACAGGACTGTCTGCCCCCTGCCTTAGTCCACCCTGGGAGTTTCAAGGGGTCATGAAAGGACAGGATTGGGATGAAGCAGTGTCAACAAGGATCTCTCATTGGAATTGTGGTTTGTGGAGCTAGGGTTATACTGCCAAGATTGTGTTAAGGTACAGGATAATGCCTTAGATGGGACAGTAAGGCTGGGGGCATCTGAGGTCAGGACCGAGAGCAGAGGGATGGAGAGCAATCCGAACCTGGAAGCGAGGCTTAGGGGGTTAGACTAGGAGAAATGAAATAAGGTCTGGGGAAACTTCCAGAAGATGGACTTATTCTACCCCTCCTCTACTGGCTCATTTTCTCAGCACATAAATATACCTGTATCTTTTTCATATTTACTAGAATGACCCTTCTCTGACTCCATGTAACACTCTGATACTGCCATGTATTTTTTTTATTCCTGCAAAGCCAAATTCTCAAAGGGGTAGATTACATTTACCTCCACTTAACTCCTTAATCCATGGAAGTCTTGTCTCCATGCTACTAAGGCTGCCACATACACATTGGCAAACAAGTGGCCACTTTTCTGTCTGCATCTCTGTTGTATTTTACATTCCTTGCTTGAAGCTCCCCCTCAGCTTCCATGACAACCCTTGCTCCTGGTTCTACTTCTGTGCTCTTCCCCCATAATATTCTTTGTGGATGCCTTTTCCTCACGTATCCCTTAGCTGCTGGTTCCCTGGAATTCTCTTCTTACTCTGTTCCTTTCTGTCCATAACATGCCCACCCATGACTGGAATTTTCACCTGTATGTGAACTCCCGGGTCTCTATAGTTTCTCTAAGCATTTCCACTGAACTCCAGACTCACGCCAATAGATCTGTTCACTGGGAGCTCCCACCTAAAGCAGCAGGAGCAAAGCAGAGCTCATCATTTTGTCATCCAAACTTGCTTCTCCTACTTCTCAGAAACCTGGGAGTTATCTCCTGGCCCTCCCTCACTGCCCTGCCTGACTCTGCACTAATCACTAATCATGTCCTGTTGCTTCTTCCTCCCAAGTACTCCTGGGATGGTCCACTTTTTATCCTTAACAGTTACTGCTGCCCAAACTCAGTCATTTGGTGCCTCTAGCCTCGGTGGCCTCCTTAATTATTTTCATGTCTGAAGCCTTTTCCCTTACAACCCATCTTCCTCTCTTCATCTGTCCCAGGGTGATTTCTTAATAATCAGATGCAGTCATCTCAGTCTTCCTGCTTTTATTGACAAAATTTAATCTCATTTTCAAGGCATACCTCATTTCCCAGATAATAATAGCACCTGGCATTTATTGAGAAAGGGCTCAATAAGTGTTCACTATTGTAATTATTTACTGTCTGTGAGGTGCTGTGCTAAGCACCTTTATGTGCATTGTGTCATTTAATTCTGAAAACAGTCCTTTGAAGCGGGTACTATTACTATCCCCGCTTTATGGCTGAGTCTTACAAAGGTAAGTAAACTGGTTCCTGGTGACCCAGTTAGTAAGTCACAGTGCTGAGACTGAAATCCAGGATCTCTCTGCCTCCAGAAGTTGAGTTTTCAATCACCATGCTATCCTGCCTCTCAAATCAGCCAATGCTCCTTAAACTCTGATGCTTGCTCTCCCTGGAACATCTTCCTCACCTGATTTTCAAAAGGGACTCACTCCCTCAGTCTCAGCTTAAGCCTTAGCTCCCCTGTGAAACATCTTTCATCTCTCCAGGTGGTGTTAGGATCGCACCACCGTGAGGCTACTTCTGTTACTGCACTTTGCATATTGCATTGACATTCCTTTTTGCATCTGTGTCTGCCTCTGACTGTTAGTTGTTTTCCATCTTTCTATCCCCAGCACCTGGCACAAAGCAACTGCTTCACCAGAACGGTTGACCAACTAAAGGCTTCTCTGGTTGGATGCAACATTCCCCACTGCACTGCCCCCCAAGAACCATCCTGTGTATGTTTCCTGAGCTGTGATATCCCCAGGCTGGAAGGGAATGAAATGCAGACTTTGTGCCAGCTATTATGTCTAATTTCCCATTAATAACATCCCATGAAATAGGTACTACAATTACCCACATTTGCAGAGGGGAAACTGAGGCTTAGAAAGATGTCCAGTTTTGTAAGACTAGTGAGCTGGTTAGTGTAAACCTGGTACTGGGGTCCAGGCTGCCAAGGAGTGAAGAATGAAATAAACCTGTTTGAGATACAAGACATATGTTGAGACACAGCTAAGACACTGGGTGGGGACCACAGCACTTTAGCCAGAGGGCAGAATTGCCCACAAACACCTGGATGATGGCCAGACTTCAGACCAGTACCCATGACAGGGAGGGAAGTCAGACTTTTAGAAACCTGGGATTACAGATATCTGAGAAATATGAAAAAATCGCCTGAGAGATTTGCTGACAAGCAGTTTAGGAGAGAACTCTTGTGGGCAGTTGGCTTGAGATGAACCTGGGGCTCATGTGCCATTGCTACTGTAGTATGGCATGAATATTTGCTCTCTAGCCCCCCCAAGAGGCCTCTAAGGCCTGTCAAGAGGAGACTCTCCATATTTTTTAGTTTGTTTGTTCCTATATATATGCTATAACTACTCCTCCATGGTAGGTATTTAAAGAAGTATTGAAGTGTGTAAAGAGGAGATGAGAAAAGTAAAAGCAGCCCCACCCTCTGGGTGCTGGCCTGGCATGCACAGCTAGAGTTCACTGAACACAACATCTGTCAAGGCCATTCTGTGATGATGACAAATGAAGGCAAGAATAAGACTACTCCAGAATCATGTCTGAACATGACAAAAAATAGGCAGAAAACGTTTTTTCTGACTGTAATATATTTAAATGAGAAATTGAAACAAAAGGGTTAACCAAAATAAAAAAAAATTCAAGTATTTGGAAATTTTAAATGTGTTATCTTTGGGATACAATATTTCCCAGATTTCATATATTTGCAGCTGATTTAAAAATTTAAGGAGGTGAACCCTATATATAAAAGTTATTTCTTTTGTAATATTCTTAACCCTTTACAAATTTATTTTACTGTATTGTTAGAATTTTAAAAATCATTTTCCTGTAGAAAGTTACACAACAAATGTTTATCCTACTAAAGATTACCTCTGCATTTTTAGAAAATATTTTTGAACTCATATTCTCATGTCTGTTTTGAGAAAGTTACATCAGCTATTAATTCTTTTAGTAGATCGGGAGGAATTCAATACATCCTCTTCTCCCACCAACCTTGATTTCCAGTTTTATTAGAATAATCTAGTATTTTATAACTAAATGAATAAAATATTTTATAGTTCATACATTCTCTTTCAAGATTTATGTTTCACTATGCATTATGTTTTGTAATATTAATGAGAAATTTAGGAATCAACTCTAAATTTTGCAAGTTCCTTTCTCCTCACCATTTTATACCAGCCCACTCCATGTTTGAGTTCATTATTTTGATTTACTTTGCGTCTTTCATTTTGCAAATAATATTTTCTGGGAGGGTAGGAGGATGGCATGCTGTATGAGAAAGGCTTTCTGTTGCTTTCACCCATAAAAAGTAGCTTGGTTAAGTATTAAATTCTATGATCTCAACCTTTGTTGTTGTCTTCTTTCCTCTCAAACCTTGGTAGACATTATTTCAGTGTCTTCTGGAATTTATTGTGGCAGAGAAAAATTCTACTATCGACCTAAATGTATTTTCCTTTTACATTGCCTGACTTTTTTTTTAAATTGATGCAATATCTTCATAAATCTTGTGGTGAATTTTTCCCACTGTTTTCTGTAGTAGCTGTCCATAGTAGGCATTTACTATGATTCTTTAGATTTTTTCAATTGTTTGAACTATATGTTTACTCTGTATTTAATGACTTCTCTCTGCTGATTTTTACACTGGGGTTGCTGGTGGGGATCTTGAATCAGAGACTGTGTAGTGTCTCTCCAGGTTATTTGATCTCACACAAAGGGAGAAGGAAAACATTTTATTTTTCTTGTTTTCTTTTCCAGAAGAGCAGTAAAGGGGGTGGTCGGGAGAGAACCCCACCCAGACGCAGCCACGGAGAAGGAACCTGGTGACATGTTTCTCTCAGGGCACTGCTTCTCTCACTGACTGTCATGAATATCTTTATTGGGAGTTCACCTTGTCAGCATCTCTTTGCTGTATATTTCATGCCAAATGTAATATGGAAATTAGTTCAGTGACCGGACACTTCTTGTGTGGGGACCTGGTGCTGTTCTGCAGTCACAGCAAGATTTGTCCCCATCAACTGTCCTTCCCTCTGCCCTCATTTCCAGACACTGACACTCCAAGTTTAAGAATGTTGGTGCTGTTCTGTGAGGGTCAGGGAGATGGGCCTCTTAGTCCCAAAATGAGCTTTGATTGTTTTCATGTGTAGACCCACACACTCAATTTTATCATTCTGCTACTATATCATACACACATTTCCCAATGTTTTGTCTGTGTGGCTTTTAAGTGTCTGTGGGTTCTGGCAAACGCAGAACCCTCTGTATTCTGCATTGCTTGGATTATGCCAAGGGGGAATTTGGAAAGTTTGGAAGGTTTGAAAGTTAGATGAATGGGCTGAATTAACCATCTTGAACATGAAGTTATTACTTCTAATTTGCAATTCTTTATCTACTGTTGGGAACTAATTTAAATCTTCACTAGAAGATGGACATGTATAAATAACTGAAATTGATTTAGATGCATGTTAAGTGATCCTTAAATAATTATATTTTAAAAATTAGCACTTTGTATTCATATGTTTCTGGTCCTTTAAAGACTGCCTTTCTAGCTGTGGCAAACACTGGTTGTCTCTTAATATTTGTTGTCTCCTTTTTCCATAGAAAGAGGATTTTAGCTGGGCACATGATTTCCCAGAGTAAAGACTACTTATCCAGACTCCTTTGCAGTAAGACATGACTGTTCGACTAAGTTCTGGCCAATGGGACATAAGTTACACAAAACTTACTTGTCACAATTTGGGGAAAAACTTCCTTAAGAGAAACTGTTTAGGTTATATATTGTTGTATGACAAATCAGAGCTTAGTGGTATAAAACAACAGTAACCATTTTATTATCTCTCATAATTGTTGTTGGTCAGGAATTTGGGAAGGGCTCACACTGAGTCAGTACAAAATCTGCCCTGTTTCACAGACAGGAGGCATGCCCCCCCCCCAATGGGAGGAATGCCAAAGGCCCATTAAGGATGTGTGGAATGGGAGAAATTTTTACAGCCATTTTGGGAAATACAGTCTCCTACAGGTAATGATCGATAACGACCATGTGTTCTTCTCTTCTTCTCACTCTTCTTTCTCCTTTCTCCATCCTGCTGTGTGAACACAGATGCTGTTCATAACGTCAAGACCACACATGGCAGAGAGATGAACCAGATGTTACTCTAGTCCCTTATTCTCCCTGGGCTATCAACCTGGAATTGTGTGTGTGAGAGAAATAAACTTCCCTACTTTTTAAAGAAGTTTTGCTGTTTTGCGATTTTTGTCTCTTGGAGCCAAATCCACTCACATACATCAGACACTAGTTCATTGCTTGGTGGAGCTGCAATCACACATTACTACATGCTGTTTCCCAAACACACTGTGTTTTCACCACTTCCCACCCTCAAACACACTGATCCCCAAGCCTGCCATGTTCTGGTTTCCATTCTTTGCCAAAGACTGAATTATTCCCTTCCTTTAAATCCAACAACAAATGCCATCTATGAAGAAGTCTTCCCACACACTCCTATAGACTGTTTCTTGAACCTGTACTTAATGAATTCATCCTGTCCTGTTTGATGGTTGTTATCTCTATATCTCTGGCTATGCTGGAAATGTCTTGAAGTCAGGGAGCATTTTACATTTATCTTTCTAAGCCTCCTGCTTGCCTATGTCCCAGTGTACCTACCTCAGAGTCTTGGTACTCAGTATGTTTCAATGTTTTTGTTCTATATAGCTCTACTAAATTATTTGATAGGAGAGAACTTTGCATCCATAATTTTGTACTTTTTTTTCTTAAAGAGATCTTCTACCCTCCAAATTGTATAAGCTCCAGGACCCAAAAAATCTGGATCCATCTCTTCCTGTAAGATAGAATATTGGAAACTATCCCTGAGGACAGAGTAGGTTTGATAGATGGGCATAGGCAGGCATGTGTTGCACATAGATGGAGTGTTCAGCCTGACTGAAATGCACAAACCAGTTCAGGGAAGAGTGAGCACACATGTTTTCTGAAGAGTAAGGGATGAAGGGGAAATAAATGTGGAACTATATTG
>PVKY010002043.1:0-27939 GCA_004027775.1 Bradypus variegatus | reverse complement strand
GGTGGTGCCCTGATGTTTGAGGAGGGTGGAGCTGAGAAGGTGGTCTCCTCAATGTGTGGAGATATTGGAGAACTCACCCCAGCATTTGGAGAGGAAAGGGCTGCCACAAAGGCCCTTAGGAAGGGTTAAAATCCCGCTCTCTCAAGCCCCAAGGATGCAGTGTCGTTGTGTAAATGACTCTCTGACTTTGAAATCTAATGGAGTTTGTCCTGTGGGTTTTAGGAACTGTTTTGGTCCTGTTAACCCTGTTTTCCTTACTCTTTCCCCTTATGGCAATGGGAATGTTCATCCTATGAATGTCCCTCCTTTGTATATTGGAAGCACATAACTTGTTCTGAGTTCACAGATCCACAGCTAAAGGAAAATTATGCCTTAGGACTGACCACGCGTATAACTGATTTTGATGGAATTTTATACTTAAGTATTGTTACTGAAATGATTTAAACTTCTGTGATATTGTGGGATGAATGTGTTTTGTATATGGAAAGATAATGTCATTTTAGGGTCCAGAGGGTGGAATGTGCCAGTTTGAATGTATTATGTCCCGCAGACACCATTATCTTTGATGTAATCTTGTTTGGGCAGACTTTTCAGTGTTAATTAGATTGTTATTCTTTGAGTGTTTCCATGGAGATGCACCCCACCCAATTGTGGGTGATGACTCTGATTGGATAATTTCCATGGAGGTGTTGGCCTGCCTGTTCAGGGTGGGTCTGAATTAAATTACTGGAGCACTATATAAGATTAGACAGAAGGAGCAAGCTGCTACAGCCAAGAGGGACAGTTTGAAGAAAGCACAGGAGCTGCAGATGAGAGACAGTTTGAAGATGGCCATTGAAAGCAGACTCTTGCTCTGGAGAAGCTGAGAGAGGATAAACATCCCAAGGGCAACTAAGAGTGACATTTTTGAGGAACTGCAGCCTAGAGAGGAACATCCTGGGAGAAAGCCATTTTGAAACCAGAACTTTGTAGCAGACGCCAGCCATGTGCCTTCCCAGCTAACAGAGGTTTTCCAGACACCATTGGCCATCCCCCAGTGAAGGTACCCGACTGCTGATGTGTTACTTTGGACTCTTTATGGCCTTAAGACTAGCTATGTAACCAAATAAGCCCCCTTTTATAAGAGCAAAAAATAAATAAATAAATAAAAATGCAGGTAATAATAATTCCTCCTTCATAAAGTTTGTTAGAAATGAGAAAATCTGTAAAACTTGATCCACATATTCCTGGAACATTAAATTCAATAAATATTAGCTATTATAAAAAAGAAATGGTTTTCTCCCAGGACATTCCTCTCTAGGCTGTAGCTTCTCTCCAAAATGTCACTCCAGTTGCTCTTGGGGTGTTTGTCCTCACTTAGCTTCTCTGGAGCAAAAGTCTGCTTTCAAAGGCTGGCTTCAAAATATCTCTGTAAACTGCAGCTCCTCTCTTAGCTCCTGTGCTTTCTTCAAAGTGTCCCTCTTGGTTGTAGCAAGCTCACTTCTGCTGTCTGAGCTTATATAGTGCTCTAGTAAACTAATCAAGGCCCAGGCTGAATGGGCAGGGCCACACCTCCATGGGAATTATCTAATCAGAGTCATCACCTACAGTTGGGTGGGTCACATCTCCATGGAAACACTCAATCAAAGAATTACAATCTAATCAACACTAATACATCTGCCCACACAAGATTGCATCAAAGAACATGGCATTTTGGAGGACATAATACATCCAAACTGGCCCACTGATCAAAGCTATTGAAATGGAAAGTAGCATGTAAAATGTAACATTGGATTTTCTTAAAATATGACACTGATTTTTCTTATAACCTGTATAAGGTACGGTGTGACCACTCCAGGGGTTGGGACAGAGCTGGGACCAGATCATTGGCTTAAAATCACAGTTTTAAAATAAAATTCTTTCCTAGTGATGATTTGAGCCCTACAATTCAGTGGAAGAATCAGCAGAACCTATAGGAACTTATATGGAATTGACATCCTCTATTGTAATTTTGTTCCTGTTTATTTTTAAGTTTTCTTTTTGTTTCCTTAGAAAGGAAAGATGATGCTCAGTTTTAAATGTTAAAAGTGTACAAGTTGCTTTGTTACAATGAAACTAAATGTGTACACACACACACACATAAAAAGGCATACCTAAAACAATCTTGAATAAGAAAAATGAAATTAGAGGACTCACACATCCCAATGTCAAAACTTATTACAAAGCTACAGTAATCAAGAAGTATAGTACTAGCAATAGACTTGAGAGTCTAGTGATAAACCCTCACATCTAAAGCCAACTGACATTCAACAGAATGCCAAATCCACTCGGGGTAAAGAATAGTCTCTTCAACAAATGGTGCTAGGAGAACTGGATATCCACAAAGAATGAAATTAGACCCCTACCTCACACCATATGCAACAATTAACTCAAAATAAATCAACAACATAAATATAACAGCTAAAACCATAAAAACCTTAGAAGAAAAACAGGGAACATCTTCTGTACCTTGTATTCAGGAATAGAATCTTAAATATGACACCCAAAGCATGAACAACAACAAAAATAAACTAGACTTCATCAACATTAAAAATGTTTTTGTCTCAAACAACTTTATAAAAAAAAATGAGGACAACCTAAAGAAAGGGAGAAAGCAGTTGCAAATTATATATCTGATAAGGGTTTAATATCCATAAAATATAAAGAACTCCTATAATTCAACAACAAAAAGACAAACAATACAATTTTAAAATGGGCAAAGGACTTAAATATACATTTCTCTAAAGAAGGTATACAGATGACCAGTAAGGACATGAAAAGATGCTCAATATCATTAGGCATTAGGGAAATTCAAATCAAAACCACAATGAGATACCACTCCACACCTACTAAGATAGCTATTTAAAAATGGGAAATCAGTGTTGGTAAGGATTTGCAGAAAATGGAGCCCTTGTACTTTGCTGATGGGAATGTAAAATGTTGCAGCTGCTGTGGAAAACACTTAGGTTGTTCCTCAAAAAGTTAAATATATGCCATTTGACCCAGCATTCTGTTCCTTGGTATACCCTCAAAGAATAGAGAGCAGAACTCAAATAGATACTTGTACACCAATGTTCATAGCAGCATTATGAACAGTATTTAAAGGATGGAACAATCCAAATGTCCATCAACAGATGAATGGATAAACAAACTGTGGTACATGCATATAATGGAATATTACTTAGCCACAAAAAGGAATTAAATTCTGATTCATGCTACAATATGGATGAACCTTGAAAACATTATTCTAAGTAAAATAATCCAGGCACAAAAGGACAGCTATTATATGATTCCACTTACATGAACTATCTAGAATAAGCAAATTCGTAGAGACAGAAGGTAGATTGCAGGTTACCACAAGGTGGAGGGGAGAAGGGATGGGAAGTTATTGCCTAATGGTACAGAGTTTCTGTTTTGGGTGATGCAAAATGGATGGTAATGAATGGTGTTGATGATAGCCCAACATTGTAAATGCAATTAATGCCACTGAATTATACACTTAAAAATGGTTAAAATGGCAAATGCTATATTATATATATTTTACCATATTGTTTTTTAAAACAGAGGCACATCTGCCCTATTAGAGTCCAACTGCATTATGTAAGCACAAGGGAAGACCAGAGAGATCTGTGAGAGGAGCAATACAGTTGGACTCTAAGGAAAGGATCAGTGCTTCCTGGAGAATATCTGTCTCCCCACTCCAGCAGCGTTTGATTTTCATTGAACAGTTAGTTGCATAGTAAAAATGCCCTGCAAGATACTGAAGGTATCAATACTCTAAGAAACTGGTTCACCTCCCTTAGACAGGAAGCTTGAGATATTCCTGCAGAGACTATCAAAGAACAGAGAAGCTGCTTAGGAAGCTGTGTTCACAGGCCCTTCTCACCACGAGGCTGTGGTTTTCTGCAGCGAGATTCTGAAGGTGTCTACTTGCACCTAAATGTTTGTTGATATTGCAGGGCTGAGTACAGAGTTGAGTACTGGGCTAGAGGCTTTATAAAACCCAGTTAGATCCTCATATATAAGTATTATATTATTATATAAGTATACATGGATATATATATTTTTAAATGTAAAACAATATATCTCAAAGGGGGAAAACCAGCGCAATACAGAAATGTATAATACAGAAAATGAAAGCCCCCATAAAGCCACTCCCAGAGATGAACACTTCTGCAGTTTTTTGTTGTTGTTTCACTTAATATTACATCTCGAAAATTTGTAAATCTGAGTCAGTTGTTACTCTTTATAATAGGAACACCAAATTTTAGCTATGCCAGCAGCACTGCAATAAACATCCTCCTATGTGCACATTTGCACACATCAAGAATTTCCTAAAAGTAGAATTGCTTGTTCAAAAAGTATGCAGACAGAAATATTGTAATAGTTATGACCGAATTGCTTTTCAAAATGTTTTTGTTTTCTGCACATTTTCCAAATAAGGAATCCACTACATAGGCTACTTGAGTCTAGTAAACTAAGGGCTACTTTTCCTGTCTGAGCCCAAGTGCTATGATGCTACTGGGGTCACAATAAGATGAAAACACCAGGCTCCTAGAGACAGGGACTCCATTTGCTTTTTTTTTTTTTCAATTTTATTGAGATATATTCACGTACCATACAGTCATCCAAACTGTACAATCAATTCTTCACCGTTCCATCATATAGTTGTGCATTCATCACCCTAATCTATTTTTTGAACATTTTCTTTGTACCAGAAAAAGTGAAAATAAGAATTAAAAATAAAAGTAAAGAAGAACCCCCAAAACACTCCCCCCTCCCATCCTATTTTTCATTTAGTTTTTTGTCCCGTGTTTGCTTTTATTTGCTATCAGATCCCAGCCAAGTGGTGCCCGGACAAAACCCACATTGCTCCTGTTCTCTGCTGCTTCTGTGCCCCAGGGCCGGGCTGGCTCCCTGGCAGCAGGCCGGCGACCATGGCTGAGCCTCTGAGAACTCAGTCAGGCTGCCATATGGAGGGGATGACGTATCACAACCAATTTTGTTGCTTTCCTCAGAGAAGATGTTTTAGGCTGTGATGTCTTCCAATCACACCTTTCTCACGTCATTTGGGTACTGCAGGGAGGGGGAGAGTTGTCCTACCATGTAAAATCATAGAAAGTGATTTCTAAACAGAGGGCCTCAAAGTTTTTAGTCCAGAGCTTTCCAGACGTCTCCCATTCTTCCCCTCGTGGCAGATCTGCTCTCCGGGAAAGCACACATGGATCTTGATGCACCTGGCTTAGGAACAACAGACAGATCACACCCCATGCTTCACCCTGACTTCCCTTCAGGGGGAACGTTTACTTAAAAGAGATTTTCCTAAGCATCCCCCATCGCCCTGGACCAGTGAGTGAGGGAACCAGTATAGGAACCCAGGTCCTCCGGGTTCACAATCCCATGCTAGTTCCCCTGCAATGTAAGGCCTACATGGATTCCCAAAAGTGGGCCCCCTAGACCATTTCTTAAAAACTCAGATTCATGGGACCCACCCCAGCCTGTAGAATCAGAATCTAGGGAAAGGAGCCCAGGAATCTGCCTTTTAACAAGCTCTGGTGATCCCTAATTCTTGCCACAACCAAGTGGCCAACTCGGGGAGCCCAAGCAGATTTCTAACACATGCCCATCTGCCTGGAAGCGTGAGGGCTGGGACTCCGGAAACAAAATGAAACACAAAGCCATTTTGCTTTGGCACCACCAGCACAGCCTGCCAACTGCTGGCTCTGCCTTCACTGCCCTTGCCTGGGACTTCTCGAGGCTTCCTCACAGCCACGGCCTTGGACGCGGCAGCTGGAGTTTCAGGCCCTGTTTTGACTTCAGGTTAACTTCTCTAAGCTGAAAAAATGGAAACATAACAATTGCCCCTCTAGATTGGAGTGAGGAAAATGAGAAAATTACAAACTCTGTAGTAAGGTAGTATGCAGATATAGATTATTATTATCTTGGAACTCTTAAAAGTAAATCACTTTGGCAACAACACACTCAGACCAATGTCTTGAATGTGACAGTCAGAAGATTTTCTCCAGTAGGGTATAAAACAGAGCATGGAGGTAAGAGCCGATGGGCCACCCAACCTGATACAGCTGAGGACATGTCTGCAGCCATGTGCCAGTTTGAATATATTGTGTCCCCCAAATGCCATTATCTTTGATGTAATCTTGTGTAGACAGATGTAATCAGTGTTGATTAGATTGTAATTCTTTGAGTGTTTCTTTGGAATGCACCCCACCTAGCTGTGGGTGATGACTCTACTTGGATAATTTCCATGGAGTGTTGGCCCGCCCATTGGGTAGGCCTTGATCAGTGGAGCCATATAAATGAGCTGACAAGCAGAGGGAACTCAGTGCAGCTGTGAGTGATGTTTTGAAGAGGAGCTACAGACAAGAGGGACACTTTGAAGAAAGCACAGGAGCTGCAGATGAGAGACAGTTTGAAGACAGCTGTTGAAAGCAGACTCTTGCTCCGGAGAAGCTGAGAGAGGGCAAATACCCCAAGTGCAACTAAGAATGACGTTTTTGAGGAACTGCAGCCTAGAGAGGAACGTCCTGGGAGAAAGCCATTTTGAAACCAGAACTTTGGAGCAGACGCCAGCCGCATGCCTTCCCAGCTAACAGAGGCTTTCCGGATGCCATTGGCCATCCTCTAGTGAAGGTTCCCGGTTGCTGATGTGTTATCTTGGACACTTTATGGCCTTAAGACTGTAACTGTGTAACCAAATAAACCCCCTTTTATAAAAGCCTATCAATCTCTGGTGTTTTGCATTCCAGCAGCATTAGCAAACTACAACAAGCCATGTTTCCTGGAACTGGAGTCTGCCTTCCAATCCCTGGTCCAATTACAGGGAGCAGCTCAAAGTGACCGGAAACTCTACTGATGTCTGAGAATTTAACAGATGATGCTAAATTATAAATTATTTTTCAAATTATTGGTAATAAACCATAGGAGTACATTAAATAAGATTAAAAGAAGTGAAAGGAGCTTGGCACATTTAAATCAGGCCTGTTCACGCAAACGTGCTCTGGTGCACTGTGTGTGCTAGAAGCACTGCCTGTCTACCCACACGTGTCTGGCAGCTGCAGCGCTGGAACACTGCCAAGGAAGCCAGTTCCCTTATTTTCTAAGCAGAAAACAGAACAGACTCTTTTACTATCTCCTCCTCCCAATCAGGGTAGTTAACCACTTTGTGTAGAGTGATGGTAAGAAGACTATGAGGCTTTAAATAATTAACCCATTCAAATCAATTTTGAATTTTCAAAGTATGTGACAAATGCATGGGCCTGGATTTCCACATTTCAGTTAGCCACAATTAATTTACCAACCACATACGGAGTTTTTACTACACTTTTATTATTTATTATAGAGACTCTGTCTCCCTTATACATCCATTTGGCAACATGTACCATAAGAGCTCTAATTTTTCTATTATTTTCAGGTCCAGTGCTGCTATAAGATAAGGCCTGCTAATTAAAAGCATCTAACACCAACAATATTGATTCTATTCAAAATCTTAACTCTTTTTCAAGGCTAGCAATCCTTATCCCAAATACAGGCAGGATGCACTGAACTGTCCTCATTTTGAATTGTTCTCTTTATGTCATATTCATCAGCCTCTCCAGCTTCTAATCTAAGTCTGAATTTGACACTGGCAGGTCCTACGCATTCTCTTTCTGTTCTACCAGTACCAACAATTCTAACAATTTTACCACTACTACTTGTAGCCAGCTAGTTTCTCTGCATAAGCAGATGAGCTTAGATTTCCATATTAATTTTACTTTATTCTACCACACATGGCTGAGACTTTCTATTTTGTCATTTATTTCAAGCATGCTCGTAAATGCTCTTTGAAGCATTCTTAAGATGGCTGCTTCAAAATCTTTGTCAGATAATTCTAACCTCTCTGTCATTTCAGTGTTGGCATATATTGATTGTCTTTTTGTTCATTTATTTTGAGATCCTCCTGGCTCTTTGGACGATGAGTGATTTTTGCTGAAACCAGGACATTTGGGGCATTATGTTATGAGATGCTGGCTCTGGTTTAATTTTTTGGTTTTGGCTTGCTTCCTCTTACAGCCCTTTGCAGGGGAAGGGGACCTCATTTCAGCCAGGGGGAGGTAGAAGTCCAGGATCCCCACTCAGCCAAAGTTGCCACCTGAGGACGGAGGTTCCTCCTTACAGCTGAGTGGGCTGGGAGTTGGGCTCCCGCTGACCCCCCACTGGCCCCCAGTGGCCGAGAGGGGTGAAGTGCCTGGGTTCTGCTCCCCACATGGTCTCCACTGACACAGAGGAGGATGCGTGGTGACCTGGTCAGCACGGGCTGGTGGTGAAAGTCCTGGCTGCGCTAGTCCTCCTCTGACGCCCCCCACGTGGGTGGGAGTCGGGCACCTCGTTACAGCCCAGTGGGGGTGGAAGTCTAGGCTCCCCACTCAGCCTTTGCTGGTGTGGGTGGGGGCCGGTCCACAGGAGAACCTGTGGTTTTTATCTGGAGCTGAGTAGTTATTGCCTAAAAGTTTTTTGTGTTAGGCCACCCCTTTCTTGGAGCAGGCTGTTGTTGGGGGCTTTTATTTATTTATTTATTTTAAGTCTGCATTCAGTAGCATGTTCTGGCTGCCTGTCTTGGGTTCCAAGTCTGGGATATCTGAACCGAAAAGAAAACCCAAGGAACTCACCATGGTGTTATTCCCTGGGTCCCGAGAGGTCCCTAGCCAGTGTGCCGTCTTCTCTCCATGTCTCTTAGGTCTTCTTATGTTTGCTTTATTTTTAAAGTCTGGGGTTTCTAGTTATACTTGGCAGAAGGAGTAGGGAAAACTTCATCTGCTCCATCTTCCTGGAATTGAAGAGCCTATCTGCTTTCAACACTGTCTATAAGGGATGTAATTTATAGCAAGACCTAAAAACCCACAAGTAGCTTTTTCAGCAGCAACCACAGTGGCACTAATTCAGCACACGGGGCTTTAAAGGGGCCATCGCTCATGCTCCCTCATGGGTGAAGTCTATAACATTTTATTTGGCAGTTCAAATTATGAAGAAATCCATAGTAGAACCACTTATCTGTGTGAGGGTTCTAAGCATTACTACAGCTGACTTAAACCTAGCTTTTATCCTCCTGTTAATCTAATCAGGGCAAAATTGTAACTAATGCTTCTTTCTTTCAATCAAGCATCACCGTTTTACTGATAGGTCCACAGCACTTGGTAATGAAAACGCCATTAAAATAAAATGGTTTTGGGAGCCTTAAATTTGATAAATTCAAAACTGGAACAAATAATATATTGAATAGTTTAATAATAATTACCCTATTACTTCTAAATCACTTTTCCTATATTATTCACACATTTTAACGTTTTAAGTCATACCAGTATCCAAATTACCTTGAAATAGCTAGTTCATATGCCTTCATAACCAGTCTTATCCCTGACATTACATTAACTAATGCAGGCCAGATGACTACTATCTCAAATCTGCATTGATCAATCACCCAACTATTTAGGCTAACAATAAATGTTAAAGTTGATTTCATTTCAGTAATATTTATTTTTATTGCCCTTGTAATAACATGGACAGTTATAAAAATTTTAAGAGTATATGTGCATGTTTACTCAAATCAATTGCTTTAAATACTTACCCTCATTTATGATCTCAATATTAAATTATCCTTAACAATATTTTCAAACTTTTTATTGGGTGAGAAGACTTAGAAGTCATTCATATTATCAACTGGCTAATGATATGATCAAACAGATGCAAACGCAGCATCCTCTCCAAGCAGTTCTTTATTTGTGTTGAAAAAATCAACTTTGAACCAGGTGTTGGAAATATATAGTAATCTCTAATTTATAAGCTTTTTAAAAAATGTTTAAATGATTTTTAAAAACTTTTTGTTTTGAAATACTTTTGAACTTACAGGACAGTTACAAAAATAATACAAAGCCCATGCAGAGAACATCAACATACTGTGCCGCCACCCAGACAGCCAGATCAATAATTTCAACACTTTGCCATATTTGCTGCATCGTTCTATCACCTGTCTATCTGTCTGCCTGCCTATCTATCTATCTATCTATCTATCTATCATTCTATCATCTATCAATCTATCACCTGTCTGCCATTTACCTATATCTTTATCCATCTGTCTTCTGACTGTTTATCTATCCTTCAATCCATTTTGTCTACACTTGAGTGTACGTTGTATGCATTACATTTTGGATGGGACGTATCACATACTCTTTGTAAGCCTTGTCACCATTCTTTCCTTGGTTAGCAAACTCTTGAAAAACCAGCAGCCCTGTTAGTAAAGACTATTTTCTTGGCCCTTGCCCATTATTTAAGATGGTTTCTAGGCTGAACTATACTGACAGCTAGTATCTGAGTCTTTCTTCAAGATCATGAAGATTTTAAAATTGCACATAATTCCTCTTAAATAAAACATCATGACAATGGATTCCAAACTAACTGGACCACGGTAACACATAACTGTTTCATCCAGTGGATATCTTTGTGTTTTGTTTTGTTTTGCTTTAATGTAACCTTAATATATATTCAGAAAAGTACACAAAACATAAGAGTACATCTCAATGAATTTTCTCAATGTGAGTACACTCATATAAACACCACCCAAAGATCACATGGTATCTTATTAAATAAGGGGGATGCTGTAATCCAGATATGGCCATAGAAACCTAAATATAGTCCAAACCTTGCAATATGTAATCTATAATTACTATTTGCTTGATGTTTGTGGAATGTAAAATAAAATACATCCTTGTTTTATAAAAATAAGGTATAATAAATATATGTACATAGGTACAAATGCATGTGAGTTAGTTAAGTAAAAACTAAAAATAAATATTAAATTAATTTATAATTAATTTATTGTAAGCCCTCTCACCTCTGTTAATCACTAACCCTATTATATTTAATATCTTGTTAAGCCTCTACAGCAAAATCTGTTGTTCTCTATTAAGACTAATGTTTAAATATAAATCATGTTAATAATACTAATGTATCATATAATATTTTTAACTTTAAATTAAATTTATGCAAATTACCTGATTTTATGCTTCCATACAGACACAGCACACAAAAACTTCTTGAGTTAATTTAGTTTATATTAAAGCTGGGCAATGGAAATGCTCAGACAGACTTTCATAGCCCCATAAACACAAAGATTTGGGCCTGGCTTTATTGTTAGTTTTCAGCAGAATTACACATGCAAGCATAAACACACAAATGAGAAGCCCTCTAGTTAATCCAAAAGCTAAAAGGTCCTAGCACCAGGCACTCTAAAAGGCTGTTCACCATGTCTTGTTTGACTATCTCCCCATGGAATTAGCTGTGATTTTAATAAAACACAAGCAATAAACAAGGGCTTGCATAAGCTATACTCAGAGTAGTAAATTTCATCCTAGCAACCTAGTTCATATAATTGATCTAAACTAATACTCTCTAGTGTAAAGCATGTCCAAGATTTTAAAAATAAAGTCAAATTCAACTAAGTGTGGATAGCTCCCGCAGAAATAAAAGTGAAAATTGATACGGCTTTTTTTTCCCTTTTTATTTTGGAAAATTTTAAACATACCAAAAAGTTAAAAGAATAGTTCAATGAAAATCCATAAACCCTCCATACAGACTCAACAATTGCTGACATTTTGCCATATTTGTGTGCTCTCTTTCTCTCTCAATCTCTTTTTAGATCGATGGATAGCTAGATACAGATATAGATATACAGATATAATTTACATTTATATTTTGTTATATCAGGTGAAACTAAGATATCATGACAGGTCATCCATGAATATTTTAGCATGAATCTTCTAAGGAAAGGGACAACCTCCTATATAACTACAATATTATTATGACATCTAGAAAAACATGATGATTTCATAATAGCATCTATACACCAAATGTATTCAAATTTCCTAAATTATCCCCAAAATTCTCATGTTCACTCATAGAAATGAAAAAAATACTAGGGCTTTAGAAAAAACACTATCAGAAAATGACAAACAATCAAAGTAATTCTAAAAGTTAACAAAGACCAAACCTTACATCTTTGACTTAAGAAATTAACCACAACCATACACATAAAAGCTTATCGGTTTTAAGTCCCGTAACCAAGTGAACAACTCATGAGCAATTAACAGAATGAGCTCATATGTGTTGCAAAATAGGGAGAGGATTTATTAATGGGAGAGAGGCCAACTCCACCTAGAGACAGATATCTTTCTAAAACAGAACTAAAATTAAACTTTAAAAAAATGTCCACAATAATAACCTTAAGGTTATTTTAACAGCAAAAGAAGGTGCAGCTCTTTTGCAACAGGAAATAGTCTTTGTTAATGAATAAAAAGAACAAAACCCCACAGTAGACATAGGAGAAGCTGTCAATTAAATGGCTTAATTCCTATAATCAACCAGCATTCTTAACAAGCTTTTGGACCAATAGACATATCTGTAGAAGAAATAATATCAATATAAGTAATAAGAGAATCAGATTTCTTAGCACACCTTCCTTCCTTTAAGAGAGGAGTAGGAGGGAAGATTGGAAAGGGACCAGTTGGGAGAAGGCCTTGAGTTCTAAAGAGTTTGCACATTTTCCCGTAGGTAACAGGGGGATGTTTTGAGCAAGTCAGCAACGAGAAGAAGGCATTGGGAGATGACTGGAAGCAGCTCTCTGAGAAATTATAACTACTAATTTTTGAGCATCCAATATGTATAGGACTCTGCACAGGCCTAGTGGACATTCCACCTCTATTTCTCGCAGCCTTTCTGCAAAGTGGATATTGTCCCTGCTTTACCAGTGGAGAAACAGGCTCAGAGAGTATATGGCTTTGCTGAAGGCCACACTACTGGTAAACTGAGGATCTAAGATTCAAAACAGGTGTGTGACTCAGAATGCATTGGCATTCTTTCCTCTACCTGAGGCAGAGCCCATGAAGACAGCACTTGCCACAGCTAGCCACGTGGAGACCCTGCCTTCTGTGGTAGAGGAGAGCAGGGCTGGACTGAGCTGAGGGCAGCCTGGTGCTACAGTTCCTGCTGGCTTTCCACGGACCGTGGTACAACATGGGGATCTCCTGACTTACAGCCAAGCCCCCCATCTCCACCATCCCATGCCATACCTTGTCACTTTACTATCTGCGTGACCTTGGAAAAGTCACTTACCTTCACTCTAAACCTGCAAAGCTTGGCAAAGGAATGAAGAATCAGGACACAGTGCCTGTGTAATACGGGAACATTAGAAATGAGATACTTAGCTCTGACTCTCAGATGTGTCACATCAAATTTTTTCTACTCACTTCCTTCTTACCCTCCAAGTAGCATTGCATGGGATGCACTGCAATGCTACTGGAAGCGAGAATGGGGTGGATACAGTCAAGGGAAAGTATTGGGAAAAGGGAGGAATTTGTGGGGACCAGAATATATAAAGAACATTGCTTTAAAGGTTATGTAAGGAATGAAAATGGGATTAGTGACCATTTCTGGGTACAAGTGCAAAATCATATCTTCAGTATTTCTCCAACTTTAATGTGCATACGAATAATCTGTGACTCTTATTAAAATAATGATTCTGATTCAGTAGGTCTGGGGTGGGACCTGAGATTCTGCATTTCTAACAAGCTCCCAGCTGGTACCGATGCCACCGGTCCACAGACCACACTTTGAGTGCAAGGAGGCAGCCTTCTGTCAAGGCCAAATCTCTGTAGAGTCGTTTCTGAAAGTACTCCTGTGGAGCAAATGTGAAGAAATAAAAAGTACTTGTGTAAATGATACATATAAATATTAACTGTTTAATTCAACAGATATTTATTGAGCCGCTACCAAATACCTGACCTATACAATAGAGGGAGAAGAGACCTGTTCCTGTGAATCACTCAAACTTTTCAAGGGTGGAATTAAAGAACCAAAATGTCTAGGAACTAAGCAACCAAGTAAACTAGGCACAGGCAGGAGATGAGCCAGGCATGAATCCTCAGCAGAAATCTCTGGAATTCCTTCTCTCAGTTTATGACCTCAAGACACAATGATGGAGTTGCTGCCCCTTCCACGAGTGCCAGGTGGGCCTCAGCCAGGATGGAATGAAACAGAGCAGAACAACACCCAGCCGCAAAGGCACTCCCTTCGCCCCCGAGGGATCCGGGCTTTTCCCACTCCTGGCCAGCCGCGTGGATGGGCCAGCAGCCTTCTCCTGCTCCTGCTCCGGCGTCACCAGCCGCGTGCCCGGCCACCACCCCAGAGAAGACAGCTCCCTTCTGCTCCTGCATGCAGTGGCTCCCCCCACCACCACCAAGCACTTGCCCCTCTCCCCCATAACTTGTGGAGTCCGGCCCAACTCTGAGAAACCAGAGCATTCTCGAAGCCCTCTCACTAGCAGGGACGTCTCCTCAGTGCACATAGGGGCAATTTCTTCTGCCCAACAAGAAGCAGCAGGCATGGAGAGGGCAGGGGGTCTGGCATGAAACAGATCTGTTTTGATCTTAGCAGAAGCAGTCATGTTTTGTGATGGGGACATCGTTGGCACATGTCCCCATCACAAAATGGGATTAATAATCCCTCATCATATTTTGTGAGAATGGGAATGAGAGCGTTTACGTAGACTGCCTACAACGACAGCTGGGACACAGAAACAGCTCAGTCTGTTTGCTCCCCTCTCTGCTCTGACCTGGGCACTATTGAGGCAAGGAAAGGAACAGTATAAAGACTGAAATCCTTAGTAAGTTTCAAAGAACCTGTCTGAGCTGGACCCCACCTCCTTCTCTAGCCTCATCTCTGACTCCCCATTTCCCCCAATCTCTGGTGTCAGTTGGTTATGGTTGACTGACCTCTCATCAATGTTATGCCTTTCCAGCAATGCTGTGCCTTGCCCCAGCCCACATGGCAAATTTATACCTCTCTTTCCAACTCAGCTCAACAATACCTCCTCCTCAAAGCCAATTCGGTCCTAACCCACTCCACCATCAAACTGAACAGTCCCTCCAGTGGGCCATGCCTTACCAGGTGTTCACTTCTATCCTACACACCTACATTCTGGTGCAAGTGTTGGCAAACTACAGCCAGCTGCCTGGTTTTGTAAATAAAGTTTTATTGGAACATAGCCTCACTCATTTGTGTACACATTGTCTATTGCTGCGTTCATGCTATGACAGCAGAGTTGTGTTCTTATGACAGAGATCATATGGCCCATAGAACCTGTATTTACTATCTGACCCTTTACAGAAAAAACTTTCTGACCTCCTGTTCTAGAGCATACCTGCTTCACCTTACTAGACTGTAAGCCACTTAAGGGCAAAGAGTGAGCATAATTTGCCTCTATCTTCCCAGCATGTAGCACGCTGCCTGCACACAACAAGAATTCAGTAAATGTTTGAGAAATGCAAGACCAAACACATAAATAAATGAATACAAACTTTTCTTGGTCTTCCTTACCCCTGGGTGCAGTGGGGACCCATTGTGTGGTTTGATTTTAGAGGCACCAGGATCTGCTAGATGAAAATGAGTTTTACTGGTTCCCAGTAAATATGTCAGAATGAAATAGTGAAATAGAGTAGCATATCTGGATCATGAAAAGCTTAATCTCATACAAGAAATTCACTCTGCCTGCAAGTACTCTTGAAGATCGCTCCAAGGAAGCCCCCAGAAGTGTAGAAGAGGCTTTGTCAACAGTAGGGAAGCCAGTCAAAATCGTGTGCACCTGTTTCTGTCTGAGGAAGAGTTGCACAGAGTAGGCTCAATTGTCAGATTTTGTAAGAAAGGAAAATGATCAAATCACTATGCTAGGAAGTGATAATGGCTTAGGTGCATTATACTGGCTGAGGTTTTTATACCTATTTTTGTGGGAATATCTCTCACCCTGTAGCTACATTTAACTTTGAGTTAATTTCTTTGAGTAGTAGGGCATATTTCATGGTGTTCTAGAAGGAGCCCCGGGCTGGACAAAGGAGCTCTTGGAACCTCACCCCAGTTCCATCACTGAGTAGCTCTGGATCCAGAGGCTAGAATAAGTGATATCCAAGGCTGCTTCTAGTTCTAGAATTCCACAAACCTAATTGGTTCTGTCTTTGGCTTTGGGAGTACAAGATTCCCTTTCTATTCATGGAAATGAGGTACAAGGTTCTCACAGACTTGGTGGGATGTGTTCTCAAGAGGTAGCATGTTGTATCCACTGTGTTTGTCTTCTTGGCACCCCTTTGCTGCTGCTTCTGGTAACAGACCTCACTCCCCAGGCCATAGAGGCTGGCACATGGCCCAGGCTGGCCACTGAGCACTTCTGCAGGATCCTTCTTTGGCCATGGACTGTAGGAATTCGAGTCTGTAGCTATAACATCTGTGTCCCCCATGGCGTGGAGCACCCATCTGAGAGAGAACTGCTGTCACACAGAGGAGAGAGAGGTGGCAAAGAAAGACCCAGGCCCGCTCCCTTGCCAGGCCAGCTTACTGGCTACCCAGGCCAATAAAACCCCTTCTCTGCTCCAGCTAGCTCACGTGGGCCTTCTGTCACCAGCATAAGCAAGAGTCTGGGCAACTGCCCATCTTTGGCCTAAAGTTTTGCAAGTTCCTTTCAGTTCTCTTTGGGAGAGCGTCTTGTTTGGGAGCTCATACTCTTTACCAGGTGATGTGGAATTGTGGCTATATAGGCAGAATCTGCAGCCAGGCTGGGTTAAATCCTGGTTTTATAGCATTGGACTGGTGTCTGCATCTTTCAGTGCCTCTGTCTCCTCATCTGAAAAAATGGGGACAGTAACAGCACCTCCATCACAGAACTGAGTATGTACGAAGTGCCTGCACACAGTAGGTGCTTTGTAAATGGTGGCTGCTGGGATTCTCCATAACAATCTGTCTCTGGTGCTGCAGCCAGGTCCACCAGGCCTGCTCAAGGGAGCCAGAAGTGGTGACTGAAACCTGGACAACAGGGGTGTTTCCCAGGGCTACCTGAGGACCTCGGAGACCTCTGTTGGTTCCAGCACATGCAGGACCCCAGAGGCAGCCATTCCTTACTCGCATGGGACATAGCGGAGTAATGCAGAATTACAGAAATTGTGCATCCATGAAAGGCAGAGTTGGGCCCGGGAACAGGACTTCATGGGCCTAAAACCTCTGAGAAATGAAAGTGCAGGTTCCCAGGTTTCTGAAATGTTCTCTCCGGTGGGACGTGCCGATGTGGGAGTCACTGGACTTGGACGGCTACTGTCGCAATTGAGGAAGTTTGGACCCTTTGACTGAAACATAACTCTCCTTTCAGCATGGGAGGTGGTTACTCAAGTATGTTAATAAACAATTGTGTTTGACTTTTTGTCCCACTCCCAACCGGATAGGACCACTACAGATGGGTTTTTGTTTATTGCTTTACCTTGAATCATTTATAGGAATTCAGCACTCAGGCACCACTTCCTGTTTAGGAAAGTGCAGAAGTGCTTCAAGGAAACTGCACAGTTCAACCCCTGCCCCCTGTGCGGTCAACCCCCAGTACTGTGACCCCACTAGCTGCACAGCTGGATGGTCACAGGGTGCCCTGGACAAAACCCTGTGGAAACTCGGCTACCAGGTAGAGTGTGCAAAGGTAGCAGACGGCTGTGCTTTCCTCCCCACCTTCTCTGAACCCCTTCTTTCTGGCCTGTTCACTGTATGAAGTTACTTCATAAGGAATAATAATGCAACTTATGTTTGCATAGCAATGTCACGCAACTTATCATACCATAGGGTCGGGTTTTGTTCCCATTCTATAGATGAGGAAACTGGCTCAGAGCAGTTAGGTGGCTTGCTCAATGGCACATGGCAAATGGCCTTGGGGATCGTTTGGCCCCTGGACAGTGTCATTGCTGATACAAGAGGTCAGCCCCTCCAACAGGCAGATGTGTTCCAGATGTGAGCCTGTTTCTCCCACCTGCCTCCTGCTGCCTCCCAGTCTGACCCCTGTGACAGTCAACGGGGCTGTTGGCCCAGACACCCCAGCGTCCCAACTGCTGAGTCAGGCCAGGGGGGCCTGCGGGGCTCACCGCCCATGGAAAGACCACATCTGCAGGGACAACTTTAACCACTCTGGTAACGGGATGCCTTTGGCATCTCTGGGGATGGAAGAAGAATGATCCGTCCCCAGTCCAACAGGGCAGAGGCAGGGGGTGGGCACGATGCCCTGCAGCGGCTGCAATATCTCAGCGTCGGCATCCTCCCCCCGACCAGGAGCTGTGGCCATTTCAGACCAAAGACTCCTGAGCCATGGCTGGGTCCTGACTGGGACGTGGGCGTTGAGCAGAAGGGGTGGTGATCGTAGGACGCGGGGGAAGAGATCTTTTATTTCCATTAGGGAATGAGACAAGTGGGAGGAAAGAGCCCCGCTAGATGCCTGTGCCTTGAGTTCTGAGCGTGTTAAGCCACCGAGAGCACAGGGAGCATTTGTGCTACAGGAAGCCACTGGTCTGCGGCCCTCCCACCACAAGATCCTTTCTGGCCAACACGCCATAGGAGTCGGCTTCTGAGGTGGTGCGGGTTCTGCTGGTGTCAGGGCAGACGCAAACATCAACAAACTTAATCCTCCCTCGAGTTACCTCCTGTAAGAGGTGGATATTGGCTTCTTTATTTGCCCACTGGCAGGTGGCAGAAAGGAGGACGGCACCTCCGCTGTGTGGTGTCCTGGCCAGAGCCCCAGATTTTGTTTCAGATGATCCAGCTCTCTCGTCTGCTAGTGAGCAAGTCATCTCACCTCTCTGGGCCTCTGTTTCCTGTTCTGCGAACTGGGTATAACATCTTCTCTGTCCCTCGCACAGGACCTCATATTTGTAAGGAACGTGGGTGACAGTATATGAAGGAGCTTTGTAAAAGGCAAAGCACTACGTAATATTAGTCCTGAGCATCAGATGGACTCCACAAAGCAGGCTCAACACTGAAGCATTTTGTTTCTTTTTGTTTGAATGTTCTTTCCTTCTCCAAATCGTCACTAGCCTCTAAGTATCGTAGTTGCGGTGTGGTGACAGGGAGGTCACAACCTCACCACCCCTTAGGAATAATTTCTACCTTCCTGGATGACTCAGATTACCTTTCGCTTGCCCAGGACTGCCCCAGCTGTCTTCCTTTCCAGCTCCTTGTTGCCTGACAGCCTTCCCAATTCTCTTCCTTCTCAGCACCACCCCTCCTGTCCCCAGCCCCTTTACGTTCTACCTTCCTTGACCTGTTTCCCACAGTGCCCACCAACATGATAAAAACTCTTACCTCCGTATTCTAAATCCCAGGTTTGGACTGGACTTTAGCCTTCTCAACACTCCCTACAGGGAGGACACATCTACTCCCTTGGTTTCCAATGTTATTTCAGAGCAGTTGCCTTTCAAATCAGGATCTTCAGCTACAATCTCCCCTATGCTATTAATATTTTGGCAAAGATGCTGTTTTTTAAAAGTTCCTTGTTTTGCCGTGTTTCCTAATCTGATCTTTCTTTACATTACAAAGTAATTTCCACATTAGCCCAAATAAATCAAATAATAACTTCAGAACGGGTGGGTCTATGCCATCTGTCATGGGTGTGTCGATCGTGACAAGGAAGGAGATGCTCACAAAGGGGCTTTTTAAAAATTGGAGCATAGGTCAGATTTTTCAGCTCAATGAGAGCTCACTCAGTGCTGTGCATTGTGGTGGATTCCCTGAATTTCTAATAAAAGTGGTGGACAAGGTCACTCCTGACCACACAGTGAGATAAGACAAGTGACATTTGGAATGTGACTAAACCCATCAATCCAGTGTGTGATGAAAATCAAACAGGAACCCCTGGGCCCCATAGATAAAGGAAGTCTGAAAAAAATTTGATATTAGGTCTATTTGGATTGGAGCAAACCCCTTACAGGGGAGAAAAAAATGTAAAATTCAATTAGGTCGAGGTAAAAGAGCTTCTCTGTAAAATATGCATCACTTCCGTCCAGTGGGGGAGAGGTGAGCTATGGGAAGCTACACCAAATATACTCACGGGGCAAAAATTCTAGACTCCGGAAAAAGGCAGAAGGTGGGGGGGGATGTAACCATGGGAGGGGTCCGGTGTAGACACAAGTGTCACTGTCACCCTGAATATGTGACATGACCCCTCTGGTGACCAGAAGTGACATGAGTGCCTCTGCTGCATAAGTCACCATGCTTGGGATCACCTCCGCGGAGGCATGATGGCACTGCTGAGCAGGGGGTCCCTGTTCCAGGCTCAGTGGTGACCTAACACTTTGGGGTCACCATGGAGTTATCTAACACTTTGGGGTCCCCATGGAGTTATCTTTGTTCATTTTTAGCCTTGCTTGTTGTCGTTCTCATTATTTAAAAAAAAAAGAAAGAAAGAAAAGACATGATCCTAAAGTCTGAAAGGAAACAAAATATGCCTCCTATTTTGTTTCCTTTCAGTTTGGTGGCCCTTAGTTTCAGTAGAACAAGAGTCTGAGCAGAGGAGACCAGAGACATGCTTAGACATGTGACTCTGATAGTGACTTCTCCTCAATGTCCTCGATTTTAGAAAAAGGGATTAGAATCGTCCAATTTTCCTAAACTTAATTGATTACTGACACCCCTAAATCCATAAGGTGTTGACATAATATCTATGGATATTCCTTAGAGGTGATAGACTTGAATGTAAGTAGATGGCAGTGAGTGGTCTCACAGACCAATTCATCTCTTAAAAAAAAACATAAAAATTAGATTCGTATATATAATATGCATATAAATATAATATTATAAATATAATTTTAATAATATCAGAAAATTGTATTTTCATATAAATATTATTTTTTTAAATATTGTTTTTAAAGAAAAATGGTATCAGCTTTGAGTTTTCATGTATGTACACTTCTATTGCTCGGAAAGAGTTTGGGAAAATGTATGGTAGATCCCCTGTAAAGTCCCTTGGAGCATCTCTGAAAAAAAGAGTAGGAGTCTTTGTTTTGCAAAGGGCTTTCCATCTGAGGAGAGACTCTAAAAAAGAGACAAAGCTGCAAAAATGGTACCCCGTTTGAGCCAATAATAACCTGTCTGTTTTATTGCCCTCATCCGAAACACAAGGGAGCTGAAGCTAAACACAAGGCAAAACGGACTCACCTGCAGTTGTGTAATTAATTTTGGAGGGGAAAAAAGCAAAACTTCCTGATTTACGGTCCTAGCTCTCTCCTAGACTGCACAGCGGGCACAGAGTGGGCGCAGGCTTCTCTGGCAAATCCTAGAATACTGAAAATGAGGGGTAAGCCTCAAAGCTCAAAAGGGGTGACTTTAGAACCAAGGAAAGGAAGTTCTGTTTCAGAGAAATGCGAAGCCAACGCAAGAAACTCAATTCCCTCCAAGAAGGTATTGATTGAAAATGAGGAACATTCACAAAGAGTTCGAATAAGTTCATGGATAACTCCAAATAAGTTTTTAAAGAAAATTCCTAATCTTCAGACAACCATGCTTTCCCTGTGCCTGTGTCAGAGAGAAACTGCAGCCAGACAGGCTTGAATCCACATGGAGGCAATAACTAATTTTATTAAAGCAAACTAACAGCATCGCAAAAGGGATTGAAAATTTTCACTTCCAATCTTTACCCATACATATGTGTGGTGTTGACATCGTTTATACCACAGTACATATACAAGTTTGCTTTTTATTTCTTTTGGGTCAGCTAATTTTAAGATTGATTTTGATATTTCTCTATTATAGTATTAATCACCATAATGGCTACACAATATTGCACTGACATATTATATTGAACTATTGCCCTATTTTGGGACATATAGGTTATTTTTGGTTTTAGATAGTCAAAGTAATGCTTTGGTCCACATCACTGTAGTGTATGGGAATTTAAAAACTACTTCATTGGGCTAAATATTCAGAAGTAGAATGACTACTCCAAGAAAATAACCCATTTTTAACTTTTTATCTTGAAATAACTTCTAACACAAAAGAGCTGCAAGAAGTGTTTAAAGATCTCCCTCATGCCCTTTGCCCAGACTCACCAGTTCTTAACAAGAAGCCCTGTTTCTAAGGGCTCTTCCCATGCCTAGGCTCTTTGACATTTCTTGGTAATTTTGTGGCATTCAGGTCACCTGTATAGCTGACCAGTGTATGAGTCTCTAGTCCGGATGGCAACCCAGACAGCGTATACATCACAATAACACTAATTTCAAATCCAAAGTGATATTTACTCCATTCCCTGAAAAACCAAATGGCTACCAAAATTAAACCCTCTTAGTTTTCTACACAAAATTTCTGCCTTCTGTTTTGGCTCAAAACCACCTTGTCATGAGCCTCTTGATTTGTGCACTTCTCCTTTTTCCGCGCGTTTCTGCAGACATCACATCATTTCTTACTCAGCTGATTGGGAGCTCAGTGGGGCCCTTGTTCTTGTGCCACCTTCCTGCCGCCCACTCCCAGGAAAAAGGACCCAGCTGAGCCCCTGTTCTCGTCCCCGCCTGTGACTCACACCTCAGCGCCTCTCTCGGGGAAAACTCTGTGGGAGTTTCTTCCGGTCTCCCTGTGCCCGCTCTGTCCCCGTGTTATCTGGGCCTTGCTTTTATTTCTCTTCCTTGAAAGCAAAGGGCTTTGATGCAATTTTCCCAGGATGTGATTTCACTGGGATTTATTTTCCTTTCTCTTTTTTTTTAGTAGCAATCCCCTGACTAAAATCAGGGCTCCAGTCGTCATCGTATCAGCCTCCCTTCTCTTCTCATTCTTAGGCTTCCCCCAAGTCCATCAAAGGGAAAACAATCTCAGGTTTATAAGAATACAAAGGCTCCAGTTTCTAGACCTCTGAGAATTATTTTGGATGTACTTCAGCAAAGCTCAGGTGCACTATTCATGACCCACAAACTCCTCAGTATCTCCTTTGTCCACCTGTCCATCAAAATCACAGGCCCCTAGGCCCACTGTGCTAGGGGACCACTGTAGACCTTGTTCATGGTTAAATGATAGTTGACATGTTAAACAGGGGGACCAACAACCCAGGGGAATGTGTCTCCAAAGGTGGCATTGTGGGCAGGTCGTGGGGAAGCACCATTTCTTCCCACACGATTCAATCACTAGTCACCTAACTGGGATCAACTTGGCCCTGCTACTGGGTATATTCATTGTCTGGGTCTCAGGGCCAATATCCAAACCACAGGAACTACCTGATCTAAGGACTTAAAGGTGATAGTTTAGGAGAAAACCATCTTCTATAGGAGTTCAAATTTACCACCACCTGTCCATCCCTGCTAAACCAAAATGCCAAAAAAGCCTCTGACCTTCCGTAACAGAAAAGTAGGCCCATCTCCGCGGGGCAGGGCCGTTCCTCTGCTGAAGTTTTTCTGGTACCTCATCTCTGATGTTGTGTAGATAACTCTATCTGATCTCCCTATCGCCTGGGGGACGTCCCTTTTTTATAATGGCCTTGGCAGGGCTACAATTTGATTATAGTGTGGAAGCACACTTCAACTTTAGCCATGACTGTCTTGTTTGCAACCTCAAACTCAGCTCTCATGGCTTGACAAATACGAGTATATTTAGGATCAGACTATATGAAATCTGGCCTCTCCTGGAGTAGCTGGTCACCCCACAGTTAGCATGCACCTGCCAACCTCCTCTCCCGTCTCCTGGCACCCTTACTTTTACCTCTCACTCACTGCCACAAGGCCTTGCCTCAGCTAGAATCAAGCTAGAATCAACCATTGTTGGAGCCCCTTATATGCATATGCTGGAGATGTGCTGGAGACTTTATATGCATCTTCTCTAATCTTCATAGTGACCTGCAGATAACAAAGCTGAGGCTTGGCAGCGGGTTTGAAGAACTTGATTGAGGTCATATCTCTAATTACTGGTGTGGCCAGATTCAAACCAGAGGCTTTCTCCTACACCCAAGCTGCTTTTATCAGTCACCTGAAAAGGTGTGAACACATAGTAAGTCAAGCAGGTAATCTATTTCCAGGAGCAATTACATTTGAGACCAAACCCTAGTACCCCAGAAAGCTCTTAACAGTACCCCAGAAAGCTTAAGGGATGACTGACTATTGGTGATGGAAATTTAGGCAACGATGTGAAGAAGAAACTTTCAGGTGGCGCATTGGCTCGGGGCCCCCCGTTTATATGCCGCATGGGCATGGTCCCACTCGGAGTAGGCTGAGGAACCCCCAAAGCCCTCCAGGCCCAGCCCTTCATTTTCTGGAGTGGTGAAATGATTTCCCCAAGATCAGCAATCTAGGGAGTGGCAGAGCAGAAATTCCACTCCGTGGTGCTAGATGAAGCAGATCTGTCTGGGGTACGTTCCATTGCAGGTGAGCAGGAGGCCAAGCCGGCCCTCCTTTGTTTACCGGCCCCCCCTGTCCTGTGCTCCAACCATGTAACTTCCTCTGCCTGAGTTGGTAGCCAGTGCACCTTGCCCAGTCCTCCCAACCTCTGGTGTCCAGAGGAGGCAAAGTAACTGCTCCGGTTCCAGAACACACCCTACCCACCCCCACCTCCCACCCCCAGCCCCCACCACTACCACCACCAGCCTCTTTCTAGTGTGTGTTTATTTAAAATTGGAAAGGCTCATTTTCACCCAACTAGGATTCTAAAGAAGGATGACTCTTAAGGTCCCGTCCAACTCCCAAATTCCTGTGATTCGATGACATCAGGATCATGAATAATCGGGCTGGCCCAATGCCAGGATTGGCTGTGCCGCTTCCATCATGAACTTCCTCCCCGTCTCCCTTACAAAAACAGGCCCGCCCCTATTTGCCTCTCATTGCAGCCTGCCCACTGGGCATCCTCCCGCTGCAGGGAAACCCGCCCGCCCACGGCCAGCGACCCACCCCCTGCCTTGAAATTTAAAGGAGGCCTGAGTTGTTCAGGGAGATTGGGGCCGAGATCCTGCAAGAGCCCAAGGGCTGAAAAGAAAGCCTCTGCGAGGGAAGGCCAGCCAGGAGCAGCGGTAGGTTGAATTCTGTGCTTTCCTGTCTGCCCGTCTCCCTCTCTCCCTCTTAAAAGTCTCTCAGGCAAACCGAGCCAGTGAAGGAATTCCTGAATGAAGGAGTTGACCTTGCAATGCAGGCAAAAGGAGGTTCAGCTAGAATCCACTCCTAAAGGGAGATTTCTTTTTGTGTCTGCACGGAATTGGCATAGGCTGAAGTGCTTTGGAGGGACAAGGGGGTCAGCGGAAGAGTGAGTGGGAGAGATGTGTTTCTTGGAGAAGTAGCAGAGTAAAGGAGAAAGTGAAAAGAATTACACAGAAGTGCTCTGAATAGACAATGGGAGCACCTCGTGACTAATGGGCAATAAATGTAAAACCAGCTGCCTTGGGGACAGTGGCAATCAGAGCCTGGACGGCCCTGGGGGTCGTCTGGACACCTCCCTTCTTCAATGAGCCTGTGGAGAAACCGAGGCTGGGCATAGGGGGGAAGTGCTGGGAAAGAGGAGGCAGCATTTCCAGGCCTTTCTATCTAGACGCCAGGGGAGAAAATGCCTCTGATCTCTCCCACCACCTTTATACTCCCACTTGGTCAGTTTTGTCCTCTGGCTTTCTGCCCAGTGCACATTGATCCAGTATGCTCCTTAGGACTTTCCAACCATAGGGGGGAAAAACAAACATCCATGTCTTTTATTCTTAAAGCATTCTGCAGGAAGCGTATCAAGACTTTCTAGATTTTCAGTTATTAGCTTTATTTTCTTAACCTCACAGAGAGGGAGGGAAGGAAGAAGTTACGGAAGAAAACTGCTGAGTTCCCAAGTACCTAGTGACAAATGAAGTACAAAGAAGCATGTAACGATTTATTTGGCGGGCAAGTTAAAACAACAATGGTAGTCTCCTGCAGCTGATTGATGACAGAAAAAAAAATAATGGGTGTGTGTGTGTGTGTGTGTGTATGTGTGTGTTTGCATTCCTGCGAAGAAATCCTCCAAACAGAACTGTTAAGTGGATTTCCCTCAAAAGGTGATTTCCTAGCGATTTTTGCCTGTAGGCAGGAAGACTCATCCTGGGACATAGACACGGATTTGGTCCAGAATCAATATATGACGGTCAGCATTAGCTGCTGAGTGTTTCCTGAGACAGCAGACCCAGCCTTGTGGCAACAGCAGGGGCACTGTGGATAGTGCAATAGAAATGGCTCCATCCTCCCCCATCAATTTATTCTACTTAAAATGTCCTCAAAGACGCCAGTCTCGAATCTCTGGAACTTGTCAAGAGCAAATGGTAGCTGCCTTTTGCCCAAATGGCTCCAGGCTCCCCAAGACCTTGTCTGCTTCTTTTGTAATGCCTCGTATCAGAGTCTCCCAGTGTCTATGCTCCCCTTAGTTGCTTCGTCACAGGCTGGGATGGGTCAAGCCGTCAGGGAGAAGCCAAGGAACAGGCATAACCCTGTTATTCGTTTAGAAGTTCACTGAGGCAGGAGTTGGAGCTCTGGCTTTTATTTCCCCAGTGTCTTAACACGTTGAGGAACAGAGCTGGTCAGTAAATTTCAAACTATTGGAAAAGTAGCTCAGGCAGACCTTTGGTGGTGTGACTTAAAGCAAGCACAACCATCGAAGGCTTTTGTAAATTAGTGGTCGGGACCTTAAAGCATTTTGTAAAACTTGCTGCCTATGTGACTAACTTGCCAACGGGGACTTTTCCCTTCATGGGGTTTTATGGCAACTTAGGCAGCTTTGGCTGGGATCATCCGTTTGGAAGGAGAAGTGCCAGCTTCGGGACTACCCAAGAATCTGGAGGGAGTGAGGGTGTGTAGGTTATATTGGGGCAGCTCCGGTGGCAACAAGCTCACAGACACTGGAAGTGAACGTAGCTCCACTCCAAATTCAAAATCCATAAATTTCTTTGAGGTTTTAGTTGAAATGTTTGAGGTTTTAGTTGAAATTTCAGTTTTCATTTGGCTATTTGGCATTATGTACCTGCGGCTTCAGAATAACATTTCTGTTTCCTGTGAGTGATTTTCGTCTCAGTTCTGATAAGTTGGTTAGGATGGACAAGGAGCAACAGAGTATTTCATTCTTTCTTTCTTTGGGCCATTTGCTTTGCGTAGAGAAAAATTCTGTCCATATTTTAGGCTATAAACCCTATCCTCGTCAAGTAGCTTCCAAACCATGTTGTGGGTCTCAGATCAGACCAGGCCAAAGGGTGAGGATAGTTTAAACAGGTAAAGGAGTGAGGATGATAGAATGTTAGATCTAGAAGGAATTTTAGAGATCATGTGCTGTGGTTCAAACTCAAGTCAAGCCACATGGTCTTCCATGATGGCTCGGTTTTTTGTTTATATGTAAGGACAGCACATTTTCTTAACAATATTTTGTGTATTTTACTTTCTATTATCCTCCTGGAAAAGTCTTCTGTAGAAGGGGGTAGAGGGGCAGATAAACCCAGTTCTTGAGCATATGAAAAATAGAACTATGATGGAAGGGAAAATGAACCAGATGCTGGGCACACAGTAGGCATTTCATAAATACAATTTTGAGGGGCTGACTCGGGCATCTTCTGACTTGATTGATCTTGATTGCCCAGGAAATGCTAACCAGTTGATATTCCCACAGAACTAATATAGCTGGGTGTCCTTAGGGGCTGCTCAACTGCCAACCGTGTACTCAAATGACCGTGACTCAGAGGGTGACACTTGGCCAATGGGTCCACCTGAGGACTATGTGAAGTTTCTGACGTATACACTAGTGGCCTGGAGAGATTTGTTTGGGGATTGACCTAGAGAACCTGATTCTACCTGGAGCCTGCAAAGTGACTACTTCAGGGCTGAGCTAAACCCAGATACTGAGAACCATTTGTATTGAGAATCTTTTCTGCTTATTATAGAGACACAAATACGGCATTAACTTTACAACTAGGCAGTAGGGAATCCATACTGAACCCCTTGCCCAAAGGCCCCTAATCTGGAGCGCTACAGAAAATGTTATTTAATTTTACTGAGCCGGCAATACTCAGCCATTTCTATTCAGAAAGCTCCACTTCACTAAACACAATATTCGGAAGTAAAAGCGTCC
>PVKY010002042.1:0-27947 GCA_004027775.1 Bradypus variegatus | reverse complement strand
AGTCAATATTTTCTGATGAATGACTGGGCAGTCTCAAGCTGGTACCTCATGTGTGATAACTTCTGTGCTCAGTCCAAGCCTCTCATCAGCAAGAATCCAACTATACAAAGCTTAGCAACAGTGGAGAAAAACTTGAGGCTGGGGCCTCCTCACCATCATCTTCCTCTTCCACAAATTTTTTGGTGACTCGGGGAACCACCTCGCCTTCATCATTGTATTCTTCCTCTGACTCCTCAGCTTCACTCTCCACAAAATCAGACATTGCTGCAGCTTCTCACAGCCTGCCTGAAGACTAGGGAAGGGAGGGAGGTGGGGATAAAAAATAAAGACACATGACTTTACAGAGAGCTCAAATCTTCCCACCAACACAATTCCCATGTACAGCCTTTTAGTCATCTGCCACTGCTCCATCCACCCAATCATTTCTACCAGGGGAGGGGAGTATAAGAATCGAATGGGCTCTGTTCCATTTTCCATCCCTCCCAGTCTTGCTCCTCTCTGTAAAAAGAAGGCTATTATAATGGACTTTTTTATATTACCATTTTTCTCCCCCAGAGAGTTTTATCTCACTCACTATTTGGGGCCTGGGAGAAAGAATGGGCACATAAGAAAAGAAACTAATATAGGGATAATAACATAGGTGGGGATATGGCAGTCAATGGAGATTGAATGACTTGTTCATAGGAAGTTTGGCAATCAGTGAGTGCCAACTTTATGACAGGCACTTCCATATACAGTATACCTGGCTATTAGTGGAGTCAAATTCAAAATCCTCTTTCAATAGATTAAAAGAACATTTCATGAACTTGAGCTACCATGAGTCACTTGTGTGAGTCCTGGTTAGAAACATTTGGGCAAAGAAGGGGCCTCTTTAGAAACATTACAACACTGACTTTATTTTTGGTACCAACCCCCCTGCCCTTGATAAAATGTTCAAAGGCTTCCCAAGGCCTAGAAAATAAAGGCAACAGGGTTATACAGAAAGATTGCTGGGCTTAAGAGTAGATTTCAAATCCTTACCCTATCACCTACCTAAATAAACTTAAGCAAATTATTTAATTTGTCTGATTATCAATTTCTTCATCTGAAAAATGGCACTAGCACTACCTACGTCACGGGGTAGTTGAGAATATTAAATGACACATGTGAAAGGACCTAGTTTATTTAATGTTAACTGAATTTGAATCTGAGTCCTGGGCCTAATTTTCCTTTGCATTCTATAATTTTGTACCAATCATCACAAATTTATCTTCTATTTTCCTTCTTTCAGACTCTTTTAAAGCCTGGAAATGGCAGTAGTGAAGACCGAGAACAGAAACATGGAGCTGTGGGCCTGGGGTAGGACTTTAAAAAACAGTACACATCACACAAATTGTAACATCTAGATTCCACTTTGGCACTCTGAAGCTGGCTACTGAATATATTCAGCATCACTTCTTACCCTCTCCTGTTTTTGGTCCATTTCTCCCACTTAGACTCTACATTTCTGGAAGATAAAGACCACATGGAATTGAGGGATGATAAAAAACTATGAAAACATAAATGGTAATAGAAGAGCCATTAGAAGGCACTTTGTGATTCAGCAGTGGGTAAGCTGTACCCTCTACGTGCTCTGTGCATATTTGGAACTGCTAAGTGTCTGTTAAAGAAGCAACTTTTTCTTATGTTGTCATCTTCTAATGGAGGTGGTGGTGGGAGGGGGGAGAAAAGGAGAGTGGCTAATGGCTACCTGAAATGGTCTAAAGTTCTAGAAGGAGCCTTAAGTACTGTAGCTCTAATTTTTGTGAAGAGTACCCTTACTGGATATCAATCAAAACCTTAACCAATTAACATTAATTGACCTCAAGAAAACAAAAGTGAAGGTAATGAATTCTGATGGAAGGGGAGGGGCAATGATATAGTCTCATGTTCACTTTTAGGCTGAGGTCTCAGGTGCCATTCTTTCCACAAATTTACTGAATGACTACTGTGTAAATACCTCTGCTAGGAGCTGGGGATTTGAAGAGAAACAGGATAGTTTGGTTTCAAGGAATGGAAAATAATGTTATTCTTCTCATTAATTTGTTTTGTTTTGTTTTGAAAATTATAGCTGTTTTTCATAATTAGTAGATGAAGAGAGACATAGAAACAAATAAGAACATAAAACAGTTTTCGGTACTATGATAGATATAGATGTATAGATCAGGCACAGGAAGAGAACTGGGAAGGAAAAAAAAAAAAGACCCACAACACATACATACAAAACCCAACAAACGCTAATACAGGCCTTTTTCTGGGTACTCCTAAAGCATTTAAAAAAGTGATGTACCCTGAAGTGGCAATACTGTTTACAGATCACCTACTAAGTTCCAAACACTAAATAAATATCCTATGAATCCTTACACTGTCCTACGAGGTATAGCACACTACTCTCTCTATTCAACAAAGGAGGAAACAGACTCAGAGATGAAGTCACTTGTTCGAGGCTACACAACTATCAATTGCAAGAGTGAGATCTGAACTAAGGGCTGTGTGACTCCAAAGCCACAGGTGGTTCTACTGTTTTAGTATTCCTCAAAATGTGGTCCAGGGACCCCTTCCTGCTTTTTCTCATGAGTGAACAGTGGAGTTTTCCAGAGTTTATATGATGTGTGATGTCACAACAGACTGAATGCAGAAAGAGATAGGAAAATTCAACTGTCGTTTATTATGCCAGACATTAAAATGTGAAACAATGCCACTTTCCTCACTAAATCTTTTGTTTTGAAAACTATAGTTGTTTGTCATAAAAACCGTTATTTGAGTTAAAATGCAGGTTTTTTATTATTATGTTTTTAGAATTTCTTGGCTTTAATTTCTAATTTGGTAAACATCGATAGATAAAAGTCACATAAACAAAAGTCCTAAATAATTTTTAAGAGTATAAAAGGGTCCTGAGACCAAAAGGTCTGAGAACCACTCTACTACACCCACTGTACAGGCCCCAGGGCAGTGACATGGGAAGCCTTGGGGTTAGACTGGGAGATTTTTCTTTCAAGAGCTGTAACCTTAAAGTCATGTAGTTGAGAACTGCCAAAAATGAATGTCTTAAAACTCCTGCCAATTACATTTGGAGTTCTAATTTTAATTTTGACACTGTTCCCCCCTCTGCCCTGAACTAAGCCATTAAAAATAGATTTGGTATGGCAGCCCCCACACACAGCTTGCTTGAACTAAGCTAACAGACCCACAAGTTCTTTCAAGGCCTCAACATTTTTACATTAAATTTCAGCCCTGCAAAGTAGATGTCCCACAGCCTACTTAACAGAGAGAAAGACAATCTACCTGTTGAAAACAACATCTTGCTTCTGTCCCTGGGGCAGCTGGTGCTCTGGGCTGCTTACAGCTTGGGAAGGGGGCCCTGTTCTGTTCTCTTCCCTCCCATCCCCTAGATTGACAATAAGACACATGTTGTGTTATAGCTGGGGGATCCTTCCAGTTTAGCTCATTGCCAAGACTTCCAGTTAAAAGAGGTTTGCTCAAAGCAGTCCTGACTTGCTGCAACTTGAGGGAGCTAGAAGTGAATAGAGGGTGCTGCAGCAATACTGCAGGCTGAGGCTGGCAAGTAGCAGCTATTCCAGAACAAAAACACTAATACATGTATTAGTGTATTATCATTATTAACATATGATATCTGGGACAAGCCTGATGTAGTCTGGATTTTGTATTTAGTACTTCTACTTTTCACATTTTCACCATCATCAGACTGTAAGTTAAATTTGCTATAGAAATAGGTCTAGAAAGAGAGTGGGGTGGAGGGAGAAGGTTTCTCCAGGCAGACGCTCAGCTGCAGTATAAAATGTGGCTCAAAGAGAGAGAGGTTGGTGGTTACCATGACATTCTCTGGAAGAGGAATGGAGCTGGGATCCGATTGCCACAGGGGAGGTCCATGGCAGTCCCTCCCTCTGAACAAGAAAATGGTAGGAGGCAATTAAGATGAGACAAGAGCAAAAAGAGATCCAGACTAATTCCTTCCACTCTGCAGGTTCAATCTACACTTACTGTTTTTTTTTTCTTTTTATTGTTTTGTTTTTAGGGTAAAGCTCTGTGCTGGAACTTGGGTATATAAAAAGGAGTAAAACAAACTTCCTACCTTGGTGGAGTTCACAATCTATCTCAAAAAACAAACTTGTAAATAAATTTATGGCAAAGTGTAATAAACATTATATTAGAGTTACATACAAGGACTATGAGAGCAACATGAAGAGAGAGGCTGGAGAATGCTTCAGAAAAGGTGATCCCTGAATCGAGAGGGGAGTGAAGAAGATAGTCTGGAAAAAGGCAACATGGCAAAGGCTTAGGCCTGAAAGGGCCTGGTGGGCTGGGAAACAGCCAGATGTCTGGCATGGCGTTTAATCTTCAAGGCATTCCACATTCTGTGTTTTATGAGCAAGTGCCTAGGATTATTCTAAAGGTGTGCAGGAGTGAACACCCAATTTGGAATGAAAACCCTAAAAGTTTAACAAATAACAGTATTCAGAGCCCTTGTAAGACAAGTGCTTTTAAATCTGGGATTCAGAACTCTTACGAAAAATCCTAATTATACTAAGCCAAGGTTTTAAAATACAGAAAAGGTTAATTTCACCTGTAATCATTTTAACATGAACATCATATTTATGGGAAATAACAGTCTTAGAATCTTTTCAGTGCTAGGGCACAAAAACATTATTGTTAATAATAGTTCCAAACATAAAAAATAAAAAAAAAACAGTTTTTATCCCTTTTCTTTCTATTTTTCCACGGGGGAAAAGGAAATGGCAAAAGAGGAGCAGAAACAACTGAAATCTGTAATAAGATTCAGAACCTCTGCAACAAAGGGAAAAAGTAACAGTTACTGAGACTGGTGGGGAATATAAAGCTTCTGCTCTAGCATGGGGGTTGGCAACCTTTTCCCGTATAGTGTAGGACCAGATCTGCCATTGTTTATGGGAGTTTTATCTATCAATGTTTACCAAATTACTTCAAGATGCCTGATCTTGATACTGTAGACCTGTACTTCAGATAGCCTGACACTGATCTTGAAAAACTGATGACAAGGGTACCAAGGGAGCCTATAACAGGGGAACCTAGCCTGGTTTTTGAGATAGTGACTTTAAACAAGAACCTGAAGAGTGAGGAGTTAGCCAAATGAAGGAACTGGCTTCTTTGGAGATGGAAGGGGGAGCAGAGGTGCTGGAAAGTGCACCCAGCACAGACCTAGCATGTCCTGTGGCTGGCACAGAGAGGGTCAGTTTGGGGAGAGGAATCATTCACAATCGAGTTGAAAGTGAAGTCATAAGGATCTCTGTAGGGTAAGTTAAAGGTTTTGGACCATATCCTAATGGTACTAGGAAACTACTATAGGGTTTTAATCAGAGAAACAGCTCACTTACTTGCCAATCCAACTACTATGTGCCAGGCATGTATTAGACAGACAAGATCCCTGCCCATGGGACACCCATATTTGGCTGCAGGAGACAAACCACAAACAAATAAAACAAACTTTCCTACAAGTGCTATAAAGGAAATAAACAGGGTGTTACTTAGATAGGGTAGACACCTCTGAAAGGGTGTGTTTAGGCTGAGAATGAGTCGAATGTGACATGCAGAGCCAGGGGAAGAGGTTCCCAGTAGAAAAGATGGGTAAGAACTGAGCATATGGTAGTGATGTTCTAAGGCTGGTGTCATTATGGTATGGTAAAGGCAGGCAGAATGCAAGAAGAAGGAGGGCTCAAGCAGGGCCATGAAGGTCGTGGAAAGCCACTGGAAAGTTTTAAGCAGAGAAATGCCATAACCTGACCTGCCATGATCCTGCTTCATGGAAAATGGAATGAAAGAAGATTTGAATGGAAGCAGGGGGTAGGTAAGGGAGGAGAATCAAAGATGATTCCCAGAGGTTTGAATCTGGTGTCTGTATGGATGGGGGTGCCACTTAGTGAGATGGGGAAGATCAGCTTTGGAAGCATGGGAAAACCAAAGTTTTCATTTGATTATGTTAGGTCGGAGATGTCTAAAAGATATCCAAATGGAGATATCAAGTAAGAATTCTAATGTATGATTCTGGAACATGGAGAAGAGAGGGCTGGGCCAGAGATTTAAATTTGAGAGTTGTCATTTTTCAGATGTTAATTAAAGTCATGGGACTGGATCAGCTAAAGAAAGCATGTATATAGAGAACAGGACCCAGGATTAAACTGCAAAGGAACTCCATTTAAACATTAGGTAGAAAATGAAAGAGGCTAGCAAAGGGGACTGGGAAGAGGCAACCAGAGAAACAGAGAAAATCCAGGAGCAAGCTGTCAATGAAAGATAGTTTCAAGAAAGGAGTAACTAACTGTATTGAATGTCTCCAGAGACTGAAGAAGATGGGAACAAAGTACCCATTGGATTTGGCAACATAAAAATTACTGGTGACCTTGATAAGAGCAATTTCAATGTAGTAGTCCAAAAAGAAACCAGAATGGAGTAGACTGAGTAAATCGAAAGTTGAGTTAGCACAGGAAGAACTCTGGCTATGAAAGGAAGTCAAAAGTGTGGGATGGTAGTTGGGGGGAATGTAAGGGGTCCAGAATATAATATGTATGATGATACGAACAGATTTTATGGCGAGGTAGAAAAATGAACATAATTTGGTGACTGATTGTATTTGGGGAATGATGGATAAAAGGGAGCCAAAGATTATATGTAAGTTTCTGATTGTGGTGCCATTTATTGAGACCAAGAATATAGGAGCAAGGGCATTTCCCTTCAAAGATCATATGTTTCTACTACACTACTTAGGAGTGAGAATTATAAAATGTGGCTAAGTCTCTCCAGATGTCACCACTTCCTAATGTGATTAATCTCTTGATGAGGTTAAAACCTTAAGAAGTAATGATATTATGCTAAACCTAATCTAGTAGCCACACAAGCCAACTGAATAAAGGGCCCTGAATTCACAGCTAATCAGGGCACAACCATGCTTTGTAAGCAATACACTGAAGACTTACAAACTGGTAATTTTCAGACAAACAGTGGAACTAAGTTTCCCTCCTACTCGCCCCCTCCCACCAAAGAAATCAACCAAATCACCAAATTCAATATTATTTACACTTCATGTTCATTAATACAAGCAATACAAGATACGCACTTATTGCCTCTGACACTACAGTGAATTCCCACCAAGCATTTGCAGAGACCTTAGGCATCCCTCTAAAGAAAAATAAATATCAGTTCTTGCAACTACACAAGGAAATGAATTGCCCTAAACGGTTCAAGGTGAGTGTCTGGAGAGGAAGGCAGAAACTGGAAGAAGAGAAAGTTTTGACAGTCCATTCTGATGCCCCTAGTAGTCATTTCACAAATGTTTGAGGAAATGAGTCAATGGACAATGGACGGGCTTCAGGGGCTTTAGGTACTTCTACCAAGACCTTGGATCTTTAGAAAAGGCTGAATGCTGAAAACACCCATAAGAAGTTCCATTTTTACTATTAAAAAACATGGGAAAAGCTGGAATTTGGCATGACCTTGTAGCCTAACAGCATAGCTACCGAAAGCTCTGTAGGATTCACATCCCCAGAGCAAACAATTCGATTGGGACTGATCCCAGCTCAGAAGCCCCAGGTCCCTCCCTTCCACTCCCAATCCTTTCGCATAGCCCAGTTTTCAGAAGCTGCCAAGAGAAGAACGGGATACCAGGAAGCCTGTTGATTCAACAGGCCGCCCCAATTCACGGGTTTCCGGTGTTACCGGGTTGGGAAAAGCCTTGAGACTTTGAGCGACTACCCCGATCTCCTACCCACCCCCTGCTCCATAAAGCAGGGAAAGCCGGACGCTCCTTCTTCCCGCATACGTCTCCCCAGTGCCTCTGCCCTTAGGAGACCAGGCCCTAGGAGTCTGTTTCCCCACTTGACCCATGCGAAGAGCCCACTCTCCAGCCCGAGCTTTACCTACCTAGATCCCACCGTTTCTCGGACGCGCTAAGCCCCCACCGAGGAAAATGGAGTCGTCGAACCGAGACTGGGAAAGGACAGTACAGACCACCGCACGACCCCTACGCTGCCACCTACGCTGCCACCGCCGCCGCCGCCGCCGCCGCCGCCGCCGCCGCCGCCGCCGCTGCTGCGTCAACGTGCTACGTCACTTCCGGCTCCCTGTCATTGGGAGTGGGCGGGCCATTTCTTGCTCTTTCCTCCCGTGGGCCTCTTGGGGCCTTCGTCCAGGGTAAGGTGCAAAAGCTGGCAGAAGCTGTTCTGGAAGGCAGCGGTCACAGGGCCCAGGGAACGGAGCAAGGAGAGCGAAAGCAACTAGGCCCAGCCAGTTTCTCAGGCCGCTTTAGTCAAAGGAACCATAAAGACCAGAGCTCGGGCGGCTTCACTTCTTCCTCTCAGTGGTTCTGCCTGCAGCATCCGGTTCCGGGGAGGGGCCGGGTTTTCTTCTAAGAGTGGAGTGTCCGGGATTACAGCCGGGATGGCTGTGGTACCGCTGCTGTTGTTCGGGGGTTTATGGGGCGCTGTGGGAGCGTCCAATTTGGCTGTCGTTACATGCGGGTCTGTGGTGAAGCTACTCAACACACGCCACAATGTCCGACTGCACTCACACGACGTGCGCTACGGATCAGGTACTGCGGGGAGTCGGGTTCGGTACTGGTAGGCTCCGGAGGGAGTGGGGCCTAGAGAAAATCTGAGGAGGGGGGTCCGGAGGTGTAGAGGTGGAGATTCGGGAGAACTGATTGGCTAAAGGCATCTTAATCATAGTTTTTCAATTTTTAGCATTCCTATCGGGTAGATAGTATTGTTATCCTAATTTTACAGATAAGCTAAGAGAAATTAAGTCGCTTGCTCAAAGCCTTGCAGCTAGTAAACGGCAGAGGCGGGTTTCGAGCTAAATCTGTTCAGTTTCAAAGTTGATTTCAGCTATTCCAGGCTGGCATCCCTCTGTGCGCGAGAGACAGGCATGTAGCAATTACAGTAAATACTGTGTCTCTGAAGTCTTCTTGAACGCCAAAAACGAACTTTCTAACCACAACCTGCTGTCCTCCCAACTTTTTTTACGTCTTACAATTATTCTTCAACTCCTACTCTTTGGCCCCTTTTTGGTTGGATTTTAACATCCTTCTTGTAAAGAACTTAAACCAAAGCCATGACAGGATTGCAGAGGAAGCTGATTAGAGGGTTTTTACCAAATAAAATTAAAACGATCATTAATCAACTATTTGTGGGTTCATTGATTCTGCATAGACTTAATGATCTCCTACTAGGTGGTTAGTATTGTTCTAGATACAGGAGATACAGTAACGAATAAGTTAAGCTAAGTACAAGAAAACAAAAGCAGACAAAAAAAAAGTTCAGCAAGTGAGATGTGAGGAATCTAAGGTGATTGTCAGATTTCTCTCTAGGATGACTGATGATGCTAGTGTCTAAGAGAGGAAGGAGTCCTTTTCCAGTGGTCTAGCCTGTGGCTCATGATTCCCAAAACCTGTTTGACCAGTTAGAGTAGGAAAGGAACTGAATTGTCATTATTGGGATGTCTTAATTATCTTAGCAGCCATTCAGTGAACACCTGCAATGGGTCAGACATGTTACCTTTTCTTTTTTCTCTTTTAAAGAATTTATTTTACACCTATTATACCACACAGTATGGCATTTTAAAACACTGACATATAACTCCCTAATAAGATGAAGCAAAGATAAAATTGTTTATCTTATTGGAAACAAGATACAGCATCACTTTATAGTCTTCAAACATTATTGCACTCTGACTTCCATAGTTTGACAGTATATTCATGAAACAGTCTGCAGACAACTACTGTTTTAACAAAGAACACTTTTAAGTAGACATGACTGTCGTAAGTTGTTTATTAGGTATGAATTTTACAAGCGTTACATATATTAGCAGTAATGGCGGAGCTGGAGAGTTGCGCCTTCTGCACGCTGCCCAGCGAGAACCACCAGTAGTGTCAAGGAATTTGTGGCCCTTTCCAAGGCCATGGCTCTTGCGGCCTGCTGAAGTCAGCCCACTCATCTCCCTGTGCTTGTGGAAGGGCTTGGTGATCCACTGGGTGTCAGGATTTCTTCTGATAGCTTTATGGAGTAGATCAATGAGGATAACCTCAAAGAATTTGTATGTGGAATCTTCACCAACCCAGTAGGAATTCAGGACTCTCAGCGCCCCACAGTGGCATCCAGCTCGCTCCTCAGCAACAGACTGAAGGCTTTGAGCAAATTTCAGCTGGTTAACACCATGATGGACAGGCTTGCCATAGGTTGCACCCTTAGGAACTGGGCGTTTGCGGCCACTGTGGCACACTCGAATCCTGTAGCTGACATAACCTTGCTTGGCCTCGTATCCCAGTCTGTGTACTTTATCAGGCAGGGTGGGACGTGGGGCCCTGTGGAGAGCAGAGAGCTGATGGCTGCCGCCAGACAGAAAAGGCATATTACTTTTTTATTTGATTTGGTTTCCTCCTTTGGATCTGCCAAATCAGAATGGGGGTGGAGAGAGGCCTGCCAGTAGGAATCCAGAGGTTTAAAAAGCTCTTCAGGTGCTTCTGATGGATAGCCGGTTTTGGGAATCAGATTTAGTGTGGAGGAGAGATCTGTGATGAGCCTGAGGTACACAGTTAACATATGTCATTGTCCAGATGGTGGATGAAGATGTGATGGGAGTGGATGAGATGGCCCAGGATGAATTGTGGCTCTAAATATGGTATCAGTTTGAATCACTTGAAAATGTAGGAGACAAAGTATAGACCATGATTTGGGAAAGCATGACTATAAGACTAATAGAACTATAAGGACTGTAAGACAGCCCTTCCCTCCCCGTTGTGGACTGAGTAGAAGAAGCCAATAAAGAAGAGCTGATAGTTTACTTACAAACATTCACCCAGATAACTGCAGTGCAGGCATAATATTTTAAGGGAAGGGGCATCAAAAGCTGTGGCCAGCGAGGACCATCAAACTGAAGAGGCATGAATATCTGAGGAAAGTGTTGGGAACTATGAGATGCCTTCAAAGAGTTGGGTAGCAAATGAGGTCTAGGGAAGATAATATCTCTGGAGTTTATGTGAGAGTAGCTGCTTTGGGGAAACTCGACAGAAAATAGAACTGGAGGAGGAAAGATGACTTGTGGGAGGCCATGTGGTAGAGTGGTTAAGGGTACTAGATCTAAGCATTATGCTGCCTGGGTTCAAACCCCAGTCCTATGTTTTGGAGCTATGTGACCTTGGTCATACTACTCAGCCTTTCTAAGGCTCCAGTTATCTAGCTCAAAAAAAACAGATATTTGTATCAAATAAGAATATTCAGGCAAATGGTTTGCTTTGGTGCCTGGTATCTAGAAAGTGCTCAATACGTATTAGCTAGCTGGAGCTAGCAATGATTATTTGTTGTTGTCGTTTTAAGCCTATAACTACATATTTAACCCAGTACCTCTTAATCTGCAAATTATACCACTTAATGCAGCATTAACTGAATTTAGATGACTCAAGAATACTTTCACAGGAGTTTGGGAGCTGTAATGGCTGCTTGGATTAAACTTGACAGCAAAAAGTGGTCTCATTTGAATTGTGAAATGCGATAAAAACTTGATTGTAATACACAATTAACATTGACTAATGTTACAAACATGTTAAAATAATGTGATTAGACACATGGCATATACTAGGGGCTATACAGGCTCATATATACAGACAAGCACTGCCAGTGCTTCCAAAAACCACATATATTTCTGTATCTAATGCTCTTTGGTGCAAATTTTTGGAATTTTTGGAAACAGCATACTCTTAAGTAGAGTTTATCACAAATAACTAATACTTTATAGGTGTATTTAGTATTCTTCACATATATTTTAATGTTTTAGAAGAAAAATACATTAAAAAGCATAGTGTTTCCTCTCTGCTTCTCCATACCTATTTATGACATAGGACACAGCAGTGGCATAAGAAAGAAAAGGGTCAGGTTGAATTCATTTCCTCTTTTTTTTTTCCCCTTTCTTTTTTTGACTGTAGGTAGTGGGCAGCAGTCAGTGACAGGTGTTACTTCTGTGGATGACAGCAATAGTTACTGGAGGATACGGGGGAAGACGGCCACAGTGTGTGAGAGGGGAACCCCCATCAAATGTGGCCAGCCCATCCGGCTGACACATGTCAACACTGGCCGAAACCTCCATAGTCACCACTTCACTTCACCTCTTTCTGGAAACCAGGTGAGGTAGTATCCTGTCGACCATTGCTGCTGTGTATATTACTTGGTTGTTGTTTGATCTCCTGGGGTTCTTGTCCTTTCTTTTCCAGGTATAGATGTTCTCTTTTGTGCCCACTTGGAGAAATGGCTCTGTCTCTTAAGAGTAGAGAGATTTGTTTCTGGTCAAAATGGAGACTTTACATCTAGACTAAATCAATAAATGAATTAGCACATCATAAGTTCTGGTAAATCCCGCAATAAAGAAACCCAGTGTTTTTCAATCTTACAATGAAAATGATGATTATTTTTTAATGTGAACTGTGGCACCATTGTTATGAGGTACCATTCTATAGGACATCCTTTGGGAACCTCCATTTTAGGAAATGAATTAGGTATTATGCCACTTTTTTAAGCCTTGAGCTTTCAGGGGATTTGGATCCCTTGATGACCGTTTCTCTCCCTGCAGTTTCCTTCAATATTAACATTGTATGTTAGTGTGGTACATTTGTTAAAATTAATAAATACTGATACATTATTATTAACTAAAGTCCATAGTTTATTCAGATTTCCTTAGTTTTTACTTAATATCCTTTTTCTGTTCCAGGATTCCACCCAGGATACCACATTACATTTAATCGGCCTGTCTCCTTAGGCTACTCTTTGTTTGTGACAGTTTCTCAGGCTTTTCTTGTTTTTGATGACCCTGACAGTTTTGAGGCATCCTGGTTACTGTATTGTACAGTAACTGAAATTTGTTTACTGAAATTTGTCTGATGTTTTTCTCCTGATTAGACTGGGTTTATGGGAGGAAGACTACAGAGGTAAAGTGCGATTTTGTGTTTGTCAGGTTTCTGCTGTAAAGTTGCTGTTTTTGTTTTCCCCTTTTCCATACTATACTATTTGGAAGGAAGTCACTATGTGCAGTCACACCTAAGGAGGGGAGAATTGAGCTTCCCCTGCTTTTGGGTGGGATATCTACATTATTTGGAATTCTTTTGCACGGGAGATTTATTTCTTCTTTCTCATTTATTTATCAACCATTTATTTTATCAGTGTGGTCTCATGGATATTTTATGCTTTGTACTATAATCCAACCCTACTTTATTTTGTTGCTCAAATTGACAGCTTTGGGCACTGGGGGCCCTTTCAGTTGGATCGCGTGTCGCTTTGACATACCCCCATCATTGTGGATTTTTTTGTTTGTTTGCTTGTTTGTTTTGAGCACTTCCTTACTTCCTGGCACTAGACAATGCCCCAGGCTCATTGTCCACTCCCAGTTTCTCCAAGGAGTCCTGTTTCTTTTTTTTGGAGAGTGGTATTGGAAAGCACCTCAGGGCCCTCGGGGAGCTCCTACCAGGGTGTCTTTTCTTTTAGGTCCTCTCAGCTAACAGAGCAAAGAAATAGATGCATGTATACTAACCTGTGTATACAAACATACACATATAAATGTTTCTATAAATGTAATCATCTATACCTATAGTAAATTAAACATGAGTTCTTACTGATGTCTCCAACTCTAATCCATTGCCACAAGGATCATTCTAGCCTGCTCCCCTTACTTGTTTGTAAATTCCCACTCCAACAGAGAGAAACCTAGCTCCCACCATTCACTACCCATTTACTTAACTGTTCAATTCTATTATATATATATATATCAGAATTGTTAACCAGTACCTCCACAGGAAATAACTTTATCAAGTAGAGTACAGTGCTTATGTGTAGTTCCTTTTACCTAGTGTTGCAGACTGTATTCATTTCCAAATGACTGCTTTTTAATCATCTAAAATTATTTAGCTGTTAGTGTGTATTTACATTACATATTTCTAAAGTAATCAGTTACATTTTGGTTATCACTGTGATAGAAACTGAATATTTGGCCTTGAGGGGAGTGTAATTGGAAGAAGAATGGAAGATAGGGAACCTGGTATGCTCTGCTCATTCATCTTTATTAACTCATTTAATTTGCACAAATATTTTATAAGGTGATAATGTCATCATTTCGTAGAGGAGCATGAGTTGTACAAGAAGAAATCAACCTGAGATCCAAGCCCAGATCTGCCTTTCTCTAGAACCTATCCCTTTTCACCTTGTGTTGTTTCTTACCAGGTCACTTAAAATCTACTTAAGGGAATGAGGCAGAAATATTTGAAGTGAAATGACAATAGTTATAAAGTATTTTGAGACTATAATGGAAAGTATTTTATAAGGCAAATATAGAATTAATTGAAAAACAAGTGTTTGAACCATAGTCTTGTGGCAACTGGGTGACCTTTGTATTTAAAATTTTTTTTTTTTAAACCACACTGGAAAGCCTCTCAATTTTTCATTTTTGAGGTAGCCTTATTTTTCTTCTCATTGTGTCACTCCCCTTTCCATGCCTCTGGGTCAGCTCATGCTAACACTGCCACCCTTTTTGTCTTTCAGGAAGTGAGTGCTTTTGGTGAGGAAGGTGAAGGCGATTATCTGGATGACTGGACAGTGCTCTGTAATGGGCCCTACTGGGTGAGGGATGGTGAGGTGCGGTTCAAACATTCTTCCACTGAGGTACTGCTGTCTGTCACAGGTGAACAATATGGTCGGCCCATCAGTGGACAAAAGGAGGTACATGGCATGGCCCAGCCAAGCCAGAACAACTACTGGAAAGCCATGGAAGGCATCTTCATGAAGCCCAGTGAATTGCTGAAGGCAGAAGCCCCCCATGCAGAGCTATGAGTCTGAAGGCCCTGAGCCACTCTCATCAACACAGTGTTCCTAGACATCTGCTGCTGCTTCACCCTGGGATCTCTGCCACAGGCTCGCTGGGAAGTGGCAGTATCACCACTGAGATGAATGTGCACAACAGAAAACAGTGGCTGTGTTTGGACGCTTCAGCTCTTGATACTTGAGAGATTGGTTTCTCTCCCAGACTTGGGCCAGTTTTTTCTGAGTACAGGATTTGCTGGTGAAAGGGTAGATACTCTTTATTTGTATTGACAGAATAAACTGAGGGGGACATCCCTCCTAGCTGGGAAATTTTTATTCCTCAGGAGCTTGGCATGATGGTTTGTTAATGTGTGTGACTTTCCCCCTATTTTCTTTCTCCAAAACAATAAAAACAACTGTCAGTCACTCTGTTGTTATTTATTAGGTGTGCTATTTCATAATCTGCTTGCTTAATCTTAAAGTCTCTTTTGAAATGCTGGGAACTTTTCAATGTGAGCCCTTTTAAGAGCTTTACTTGCAACAAGCTTTCTCTCTACTTTTACTTCCCCTCAAGCACCTCACCTTTATTGGATGAGATTTTTAACCAAGTGCAGCTCAAAACCCTCAAAGAATAGCTTAATAAATAGCCAACAAAAGGTTATACTCTGAGTCTGTTAGTGTAGATGGGAGAGAGGGCAGAGATAGAAAGAGGAACTGATATTTATTCATTGTCTGCTAAATAATAGACACTGTTACAGATCTTACCCCATTTAATCTTCATAAAGATACAGGGTAGATATTACAGTTTTACCAGTGAGGAACAAAAAAGATAAGTAACTGGATTCTTAGAGCTAGTAAATAATTTTAGGATAGGAACCCAGCTGTGTGTGACTTAACGTTCTTTTTACTATACAAAAATTGTGCTTGCCTCTTGGAAGACCCATCCCCCCTTTTTGGACAAGTGTAGGATATCTTACTTTGAAAAAATGGGTAGAAACTCATTTTGTCCTCCATGTGCTTCATTTCCTGCTTTCCTCTGTAGGTCAGCTCCAAAAAGTTTGCTTCCATACGTCAAAAGTGTGATAAACGTTAACAGAGGTGGTGCCATCCTCTGCATTTCAAGTGACTAGGGGGGCTTTTTATTTTTAGAAACTTTTTTTTCTATTTGATTTAAGGAATTAGCATTTAACAGTAAGGGATATCAGCTCTGTGCCTGACATGGTCCATGGCATTAAAAGGCTTGTTTTCCTTCCCATGGACTTGTGATCTCAGTAAACTGAGGCCATGAGCTAGTTGAGTTCCATCTTTCTCTCTTTTTTATTTTTCAGTTGCATTAAATCTCTCCAGAAAGTAGACAAATGATCAAATCATTTCAGGCTATGAATGGTTGGGAGTAGGAGTGCTAACAGTTCGAGGAGAAGGAAGGAAGGGATAGGAATCTTAGCTGATAAAAGGAAATGAGATTGTACAACATGAATATGAATAGGGACGTTTGCAACGGATCTTTTCTTGCCCTGGACAGAGGTTTTCACTGAGTGTTGGGCCTCCCTGAGGGTTTGCAGGTAGGATCTAACCTGAGGGAAGGCTGCAGGTTACAGGGAGAACAAACACAGTGAATGCTTGAGAAGTATGTAAGACCTTGAAACAATCAGTGGTGGAGCCCTTGGACAGATAAGAAATGACTGACAAAAGGACTAGACAAAGAAGGAAAACAGTGGGAGTGGAAAAAATGACTTTGAGCAACATGCAGGTAAAAGTTGAAATAATGTTTTATCTGAGGGAGCCAAAAAGAGCCTCTGAGTAAATTCTTGAAGGATATTTATGGAGATTCGGATATGTGAGAGCAAAGGGACATGAAGTACTCCATAATACTTACTTTGAAGTCCTTAGGATTTCTTTAACTTAAGAAGATCATTTGGGTATTGATCTATAGCATCACTAAAGTTGAAAGGGACGTTTGTCCAGTTCTTTCATTTTACAGCTCTGTTTCATGTAATTACGTTTGCTTCCCAAATAATCTGTTGCTGAAGGGCAAGAACAATATTCTCCACTTTTGCCCCCCGCCCCATACCCAGTTCGTGTACACACATACTTAAACTTCTCCAACAAAATGCCCAGAGTGGTGCAGCACGCCCAGTAGGTCAACACATATTAATTGACCAGAACAGTATTCAAAACGCGAATTAAAAACTCATAGGTTTCCTTTGTGGATGGACTGAGTGGGACTTTTGAAGCCTTTTAATGAACTCTTGACGTCAATAGTTTTCAGACAGGGCCCTTGAATAAGGTGGGAGGGGGGGTTACTTCATATGACTTAGGGGTATAACTTCCACGGCTAAGCAGACCATAATTCTTCAGAGAAATGTGTTTTGAAAGCGGAACTCTCCGCGGCCTAAAGGAACACCGCCATCCCAGGGACTCAGGGTCGGTGCCCAGCGGTCCCGGACAAGCTCGCCGGGAGCAGGGGCGGGGCGGCTGCTTCTGGTCCCTCTAGCCCCCGCCCTCTTCTCCCGGAGCCACGCCTTCACTTCGTGCAAGCAGCCGGTCGGCCCCGCGGGATCGCGGGCGCCGGGCGGGGCGGGGCGGGGCAGGGCGGGGGAGAGACACAGCTGGCTGGCTGTCGGGCTGCGGGGGGCGGGGCGCCGCGCCGACGCCTCCTCGCGCGTCGTTGCCGCTCTGCGCGCTGCTGGTCGGCCCGCGGCGTCGCTGTGCGAAGCTGGAGGGGGTCCCGGCAGGGCTGGCTGCGGCCAGGCCGGGCCGAGCCGGGGCCAAATGCCTCTCCTCTTTTCCGTGCTGTTGGCCTTGCTGCTGGTTGCACTCAGTGCCCTCTTCCTAGGCCGGTGAGGGACTTCCGGCCATGACGGGGTGGGGTGCGGTAGGGTGGCGGGGAAGGAAAAAGAGAGACAGGAGGGGCGCGGGCCAGAACGAGGCGTGCAGGACGGGAAAGGGCCGGCAAATACGGCGCGCAGAAGGCGGAGGAGAGACAAGAGGAAGGGGCGCGCGGCCCGGGCTGACGGAGAAGGACCGGGAATGGGGGGGAAACTGAGGGGTCAGGCGGGGCGTGATGTGATTTTGAGGAGGGGAGCTGGTTCGCGGGTCTCCCTTTCCCCCTCCAGACACCCCTGGGTGTCCCCTTCACCGAGCGCTAAGGGCAACTGCAGCCTTGCCCTGGGGAACGGGAACAGGAGATCTGGCCGCCCAGAGGAGAGTGGCCTTTGGGCTGGCCGGGTCTGACATTACATAGTTCCTTTTTGCGGGCACCTGCTTGGAGAGGTAGAGAACCCCCTGGGGAGCCTCTCTGGGCTGCCTCTCTTTCGCTTCTTTTCCCTACCTCTGGTCTAAGGATTTGCGGGATTGCGTTCTTTATTCTCAATTCACAGGGCAGAATTTAGTCTGGTTTCGTTTGGGTGGAGGACCGCCTCGGGTGCTAGGGTCATGATCAGTGTGGCTGAATATGTTGTGGCAGAGTGGTGTTTTGAAAGACAGGAGAGTTGCCCGTAAGATCCAGCACATCAGTACTTGACATTTTGCAAGGCCTTCCAGGACCAGCAAGCGGAGGGGTGTGGGAAGCCGTAAGTGTGGGAAGCTGTAATTGGGAGAGGGTCCTGTGAACTCACAGGGAGTTTTCTGCAGGTGGCTTTTGGTCCAGTTGGCCACCAAGTGGTGTCAGCGGAAGCTGCAGGCGGAACTGAAGATTGGCTCCTTTGGCTTTTTTTGGATCCATAATGTCAGTCTTAAGTTTCAGCAGCACCAGCAAACAGCGGTGAGTTCTGGGGAACTCCCTGGATATAATGGGTTGATTCAGCTGAATTTCAACTTTTAATTTCCTTTTTTTTAAAGCCTCAGTGGCTTTTCTAGTTAACCCTGGCCTTGCCATCTCTTTGTCAAGATGTACTTAAAACTAGTGTGGGAACCCTGAGGTTAAGGCAAGTTGGTCAGTTAAAAATGCTTATAGGGCAGAGTGTCCAGGGCACATAAGAGAGATAAAGAAGGAAAGCACAGAAGAAAGATAACAGAAGAAATAGAAGAACTTACTTTTCTAATTTGAAGGGAAACAGGGCAGGATACCCATAAGCAAGTTCAACTAATGTCATCATGAGAAGCAAGATAGCCCAGTGCTGAGTACTAGGGGAGAAACCAGTGGAAATGGAACAGGGTGTATTTAGTGGAAGGGTCTATAGCACTTTCTTCTCTTCTATGACCCAGAACCTTTCCTGGCTTAAGCTGTTCATGGTTTACCTAGCAGCTATTGTACAAAGCCTTCTCCCACACTGTTTTAGGAAATTGATAGCCTGTGGATTTCCAGCAAACTCCTTAGCCATGATTTGCCGTGAGTACCTTCTATCCTCAGTAACCCCCTTGGGGAATATTGTGGGGTTAGGATTTGTAGAGTGGAATTCTTCTACAGAGGCCTCACAGCCTAAGGAGGGAGTTTGGTTCTTTCTGAAGTCTCCCTATTAGCCTGCATGCTATTAACTTGTGAGGCTGATATTGACAATTGCTGCTCGAAGACTCTCCGCTGTGTGATTTGAGCTATATCTCCAGGGAGGACAGGAGAATGAATGTGTATAATAGGAGGGGACTGCGGTGAAAGGGATGGACCTGGTGACAGTGAGGTCTCTTTTCTGGCAGACACTATGTGGCGTTGTGCTTTGGGGAAGTGCGGATCAGAACGGACCTACAAAAGGTTTCTGGCCTGTCTGCCCCATTCTCCCAGAGCACTGGAGTGCATCAAAAGGAGCTGTCCTTTAGCCCAGCTTTATTGAAAATCTTCTGCCAGGTGAGATGGCTTCTCATGCTTTCCTGGACTGTATTAGGGATGGCTGGCTTTGAAGTTGTGGGTGGATTTTTCTGTTTTGGGGAGTATAATGCTGAGAACTATCCCTCACTTCCCATTCTTTCTCAGCTGGAAAGAAAGGGTGGTGCCTAGGCATTTATCATTGTTCATTTTTGCTTCCTCCTTCCAGCTATTCTCCATTCATGTAGAATCTATAAACATCATGGTTCTCAAGGTGGCTACCTCTGAGTCCTTGTGGCATATTCAGATCAGTAGAAGCAGCTTTCTTTTGGATAGTGATGGGAAAAGGTAAGCATTGGTTAGAAGAGGGTTTGCTTCACTTCCTGTTTACTTCAGGATAGGTGGATGTCAGGGCTTCCTTATTAAGATGTCAAGATTTCATTCTGTGCAATTTGAGGCAAGGCTAAGTTTAGACACTTTCTCTTACCTTGTTCCTTCCAGCCAGCACAGCTTGATTAGAGGTAAATGACAAGGAAAGGAGCCACATGTGCTATTATTTTTCCTTTCCCAGGCTAAACTGTCAGGTGAACCTAAGTCGGATCAACAGCAAAGTTTTAAAGAGTGGCCAGTTGGTGAGTATGTCATGGTCATTCAGTGCCTCATTCCCTCCTTGGTGTAAGGCATGAAGCAGCTTAGGGCTTACATTCTAGATTCTGTGTCCTTATGAGAGGCCCTCAAGGCAGTGTTCAGGGTTCCAGACCACCATATTTTGACTCAAACCTCTCAAATCCTTACACACACCTTATATGCATATCTTTCCTACAGGAGGACACCTGCCTCTTGGAGCTCTCACTGGCCCTGGACCTGTGTCTAGAGGTGGGTATCAGCAGTCGGCAGCTGAAGGCTATCACTGTGGACGTGTGGACACTCAATGCAGAACTGCATGAAGGCCTCTTCCATAGTCAGCTTCTGTGCCAGGGGCAAAGCCTGGCGCCCAGGCCTGTCCCCTGTCCAGGTAAAGCCCCAATCAGTGAGCTGTGTGGCTACCCTGTTCCCAGGGGTTATTTTAGAAGTAGAAAAAAATAGTAGTCTCACTACTGAGTCATTAGTTGCCATGGCCTTTGACCCTGAAGGTAACCAGAGGAAATAGGGCATTTGCTTGTGGTAAGTGAAGGAACTAACAAATAGTGGGTACCTATCATGAGTTAGGCACTGTACTGTGTGTTTTATCTGTGTTTTCTGACTAAACCCTCAGCATTTCACAGATGAACGAAATCCTAGGAAGGTTAGATAAGATAACTTGGCGGTCACATAGCTAGTCAGTGGTAGAAATTGGGTTTAAGTTGTTTGGTCCTAAAGTCTATATTCTTTCTTTCCATTGTGCCGTCCTACCTCCCCATACCATTTATGCTGTTAGCGTTTGGGGGAGAAAGGACAGCAAATGCCTGTATCTCTTGGGAATTTATTTTTTGGCCTAAGCTTGACCATTTGCTTGGCCTTTACGTGAGAGGATTGGGCCAAGGAGGGCAGGGCATTTGAGAGGATTCAGAGTGTTAAGGATTCATGGCTCTTGTATTATTCTTTCATGTTTTCAGAGGTGACAGAGAACTTGGCTGAGCCAACTCTGCCTGGCTTATACCTCCTTCATCAGCTTCCAGAACGGGTCAGGGTGAAGATGGAGATCACTAGTGTGGTGCTATCTATGAATAGTCAAAAGAGGTGAGATCTCTCCTGACAGAAATGTGGAGAGTGGTAGTGGGAGCTGTATGCTGGCTGTATGCAGCCCACTACTTGCACTGACCTTGCCTGTGGGGCAAAGAGGTTAGGAAGCCTGTCTGAAGGGAATGGCATTCCATACCTCTCTGAGGCTGAGTCTGTTTCTGGTTCAGGCACCTGAATTGGATGCTGAAGCTGCTGCAGTTTCTCTACCACCGTGATGAGGATCAGTTACCCCTTAGAAGCTTCACAGCAAACTCTGATATGGCACAGATGAGCACTGAACTCCTGCTGGAAGGTTCATGGGTGGGGGTACTGGTACTGAGGGAGAATGGAAGGACCAGATAGTCTCCTCCCCAATGCCTCAGATGTTTTCTTACTTTAATGTCAGTGTAACTGGGGAGGGGTAGGTGGGAACAATCAGAGAGAAGGAGTTGGTAACAGTCTGTTCATCTTGCCTGCCTCTGACCCTCTCCTAGTTTTACTTTTTGACCTCTCAGTGTTCTCCTCTGTCCTCCCCTCTGGCCTCTTGCAGATGGGTTGTTGCTGTCCCAGAGCCGCCAGCGCATTGTTTGCCTCAACTCTCTCAAGGCTAGTGTGCAGGTGTGATGACCATGGTCCCAGGAATCTTTCCTTTCTCTGCCCTCTCCCTGTATACCTGCATTTAATTGAGTAAATAAAATAAATAGGAAATCCATGGTGCTGATTTTCTCATTTTCAGGTGACCACCATCGACCTCTCTGCCTCCGTGGTTTTGAACACCTGTATCATTCACTACCGGCACCAGGAATTCTCTCACTGGCTGCACATGGTAGCACTGGAGACCCAAGGGTTTAGTCCACCCATTCTTAAACAAAGGGAAAAAAGGTCAGTGTTGTATTTTTCAGCCACCTTCTTACCAGGTGGATTCTCTAGGATTTCTTTGATCCATTTTAGAGTAGCATCGTGTGTTAAATACGTTTTTGATTGTTAGATCTCCCTGAATCTTAGTCCTAATAGCCCATTCTCAATAGTATTCCTGTCTAATATATCTTTCCTGTTAGACTAGACTTGGTGGGAGGGTCTCTTCATTTTTGTGTTCTCACTGCCCAGCCCAGTGCCTTATATACAAAAATAAATGTTTGTTGAGCTGAACTTAAATGATAAATACTATCTTGTCTTGTCTGCCTTAGATTATCAGGTGGCCCCATCAGGTCAGCAGAGCCATATCTCTTTTATGTGGTACTTATATTGTGCCACATTTAGAACTGAGGTACATGATTTGAAAGTGATGCTCCTTGGTTATATTAGGTTGAACCACAAGAAACTACTGATGTTCAACCATTTTTGACTTATGAAAATGGCAATTTCATATGGTTCAACCTAATATCTTTCTGGGGTTCCTGCAAATTACCACTGGGAGTAGCAGCAAGCTGATGAGTTCAGCTTTTTATTTTCTGATTGCTTCCCATTCTGAGAATCACAACAAAACTCTAAATTCACAGCTTGACTTCTTTTTTAATTAAAAAATTTTTTTTTATTAGAGAAAAATCATGCACAAAATACAGAGTTCCCATATACTACCCTATTATTAACACCTTTCATTTGTGTGGTACATTTGCTACAATTCATGAAAGAACATTTTGATAATTGTACTATTAACTATAGTCCATTGTTTCAGTAGGATTCACTGTGTTGTATAGTCTCATGTTTTTTTTTTTTAATTTTTGTTATATATTCAACATAAAATTTCTCCTTTTAACCCCATTCACATATATAATTCAGTGCTATTAATTACATTCACAGTGTTCACACTTGGACTTTTAAGGGCTTCAGGAATCTGTTCCATGATAGAAAGCTACACTGCTTTCCTTATCAAACAATGGTGTCTTTTCCCTGTGCAGAACCTTCCCCCAAATCTTGGCTCCCATCGTCTTGAGCACCTCCATCTCCAATGTCAACATTTCTATTCAGCTTGGAGATACACCGCCCTTTGCCTTGGGATTCAATTCCATTTCTCTGGGTAAGGCTTCAGGATAGAAAAGGAATAAGAATCTGTCCATTAGTGGAACCAGGCTCAATTGATGGCCACAGTGGCTCCATAGCATTCCTCTTTTCCAACATCCTTGTTCAGATTACCAGCACCTGAGGCCACAAAGCATCCACCAGCGGGGCGTCCTAACGGTGGATCACCTCTGCTGGCGTGTGGGCAGTGACTCCCACATTCAGCGGGCACCCCACCCACCCAATATGCATGTTTGGGGTGAAGCGCTTGTCCTGGACTCCTTCACACTCCAGGTAGGTAGGATGCTTCAGTGAACAGGGTCCCGCACAGCTTCCTCATTCTGCTTTGCTTCAGAGCACGGAGCACTTTGTTGGCAGCAGGCCCTGCTTAAGTTTTCATCAGGCATTACAGAATTGTGCAACTGCATGCTTCTAATGGGGTCCTTCTGCTTCTTTTCTAGGGTAGTTATAACCAGCCTCTGGGCCTGTCCAGCACCCAGTCAGATACCCTCTTTCTAGATTGTACTATCCGAGGACTGCAGGTGGAAGCATCAGACACCTGTGCCCAATGTCTCTCTAGAATTTTATCCCTGATGGGCCCACAATCTGGCAAGCCACCTCTCTCTAGGGAGACTTCATCTGGGGAATCTGTGTCATTACTGTGGAAGGTGGATTTGAAGGTGGAGGACATGAACTTGTTCACCCTTTCTGCCTTGGTGGGTAAGTGGGGCAGTGTAAGTGGTTTATAATCTGGTTCAGTCTTCTCTTTCTCATTTAATGAAGTTAAATGGAAAATTTCTAAATGAGAGGCATGAAATGCTTAAGGTTTTATGTAACTGTTGGACTTAATATTTCCTAAAGATTCATGAAAGGCAAGGTATTAAGCAAGCTATGTAAGAAAAAAACTTAGCCTTGATGTAGTCGAGAGATTGAGACCCATGTAGTATATTTCCTTGTGTATTTACTTCTGGAGAATAACTGATACTTGTCTGGGAAATTTGTAGAGGGCTTCTCTGTCCCTGCCAGATCTAGTTAGGTTAAGATGGGAAAGGAAAAGTGTCCCTAAAACACGAGGAAAGATAATTGGAGTGAAGGGAATAGGTAAGAAAAGAGAATGAGAATTACAGTTGCAATTTGAGAGCTGAGAACCAAGGCTGATGTGGTTGCTGGATGCTAGGTGCTTCAGAAGTCCGGCTGGACACACTGACTATCCTGGGCAGTGCTGAGACCTCTACTGTGGGTATTCAAGGACTTGTGCTGGCCCTGGTGAAATCGGTCACAGAGAAGATGCAGCCCTGTTGCAAGGCTCCAGACATCCCCACTCCAGTGCTCAGCCTCTCCATGCTCTCCATCACTTATCACAACAGCATCCGCTCTCTAGAGGTAATGCTTCTGTGGGAAGAGTGGGGCCAAATCAGTTCTTCCTTAGGGTTAGAGCATTTCTCCTTTCTTTTTGTAATGTGTGAATCTCATCTCATGAAAAATAGTATGCCTGGGGTTCTTTTTTTTCTCCCCCCCCCGGCTTGTTCTGTACCTTTTAAACTTTTTTTTTTTTTAAATAGAATTTCAAATAGAGAATATATGAAATTTAATGTATCCATACCCAGATTCAGTGATGACCAAGTTGTGGCCAATTTGTTTTAGCTATATTCCTGCCAATCTCCCCTGTCTCTGGCACCAGGATTATTTGGAGGCAGATATCAGACATACACAATTTCAAATGTAGAAATTTCATTATGTGTCAATAAAAAAATTTTTGTTTTGTTTTGTTTTTTAATTATAATCTGGTGTCATTTTGGTGAGGCATTCAGTTCATCCAAGGGCTGGAAGGGATCTAAAGATGGAGGCACTGGCAAGTTTTGAGAAGCTTCCTAATATCTTTTTCATCAGGGTATCAGATGGACATGGGACTCTCTTAGGAGGATGGGGTCTCTTCATGTTTGTTAGACTACACCTTCCCTTGGAAACTGAAGAGTCTCCTTTTCAGAGGCTGGAACTTGAGGGAATTTTTTCATCTTGGAATTTTAATTCCCTCTGACCACTCAGATATTCAGAACTGACTTTGTTTTTTCAGGCTGACAAGGACTTTACTTTCTCCCTTAAGGCATACTTGCATACAAGTCAATACAAGTCATACAAGTTGATATAAGTTTTACTACCTTTTAAGAACTGTCAAAAATGCAAGCAATACATGAAACATTTTCAAATTGATTGTTACAGTGTTAGTAGACAGAGTGTGGCTATTATGGAAAGATTATGGAAAGATTACTCATGAGAGGAAACAGTAAAGCCAAATGAAATATTGAGTACTTGCTGTATATACTTGATGTACTATGGTAGATATAAAAAAATTAGAATCTAGTGAGAACTTAAAAAGGCTCTTAAGCGTAAATGTTAGCTCAGCATATTAGTGCCAGAGGAACAGAGCCAGGGAGGAATTAATGTGGTTACTTAGGAAAGACTTCTGGATGGAAGATGGTTCGTGAGCCAGTTATGCATGCGTGTTAGTTCCTGCCTTCTCTAGTGATCTAGGACATGGTAATTGACAGATCCTTTTCTCTTGTTCCCTATAGGTTCAATGTGGTACAGGGCTGACTTTACTCTGGAGCCCCCCAGATCACATGTACCTGTACCAGCATGTTGTGGCCACCCTGCAGTGTCGAGACCTACTAAGAGCCATTCTATTCCCTGAGATCATTCTATCTCTTGCACCAGAGACTCTTGAGACCATTTCTGAGCTAGAAGGCCGTGCCCTTGAGCCATCCCCCCCAAAGCGGCTACTAAACCTGACACTAGAGGTGAGCACAGCCAAGCTCACAGCTTTTGTGGCTGAGGATATGTTCATTACCCTGGCTGCGGAGAGTGTGTCCCTGAGCCGGCATGGGGGTTCACTTCAGGCTTACTGCCCAGAGCTGGCTGCTGGCTTTGATGGTAATAGTGTCTTCAACTTCAAGGAGGTAGAGGTGCAGCTGCTACCTGAGCTGGAGGAGATGATCCTTCACCGGAACCCCTTCCCTGCACTACAGACCCTTCGGAACCGTGTTTGGCTCCTCTCCCTGGGCTCAGTCTCAGTGGAGTTTCCTTATCAGTATGACTTCTCTAGAACTCTAGATGAAGCTGTGGGAGTTCAGAAATGGCTAAAGGGGCTACATCAAGGGATCCACGCTCGGACCATTCCAAGTCCTGCCCCACTCCCACCTGATCTGCTCTTGAAGGTTCAGCACTTCTCGTGGGTCTTCCTGGATGACATTTTTGAAGTGAAACTTCGTGACAACTATGAACTGATGAAAGATGAAAGTAAGGAGAGTGCCAAAAGGCTGCAGCTGTTGGATGCCAAAGTGGCTGCCCTTAGGAAGCAGCATGGGGAGTTATTGCCAGCCCGCAAAATTGAGGAGCTCTATGCCTCTTTGGAACGGAAAAACATTGAAATCTACATCCAGCGCTCCCGTCGTCTCTATGGCAACACACCCATGCGCCGGGCATTGCTCACTTGGAGCCTGGCAGGGCTAGAGCTGGTGGCTCTGGCAGATGCCTCCTTCCACGGGCCTGAGCGTGTAGTTGAGCAGGTTCGAGAGCTTGATCCAGGCAGTCCTTTTCCTGCTGAGGGAATAGATCTTGTCATCCAGTGGTGTCGCATGCTTAAGTGCAGTGTCAAGACCTTTCTGGGTAAGTAGCACTTCCTTATTTGCAGAGGGTGGTGTCTGCCTTTCTGAGCTCTAGGGAGCTCTCTGAGTGATTGATTACAGAGGAGCTAGGTTATGTTGGGAACTGTGGTTGTTTTGGGATGAGTGCAGTGGGATGGGTGCCCCCCACCTTTCCTTTCTTTGTTCCTGAATTTCATCCTGAAACTGCTTGGCTAACATAAAGGGACAACTAACATAGTCATCTGTAGGGTTAGTGTGGCTCTTGGATATCACTGCTATGTCCCTCACTTTCTGCTTCAGGGTCTCCATGCCCTTCTTCAGCTTTGCTATCAACCGTTAGCCCTCATTGTCTAAGTCGATGATGTAAATATAGATGGGTAATAGTGGCATGGAAAAAATAGCCTGAGAGTGCTGAGACAGTCCTCTGAGTAGCACTGTGTATCCTCCTTACAACAGTTCGGATCAGAGACTATCCCCGGTACCTCTTTGAAATCCATGACTGGAGGCTGCTGGGTCGGCTTGTGGGCACTGAGCAGAGTGGTCAGCCTTGCTCCCGTCGGCGTCAAGTCCTGCACTTGGGGCTTCCTTGGGGTAATGTGGCAGTAGAGAGGAACATGCCCCCACTCAAGTTCTACCATGACTTCCGCTGTGAGTAGAGGAGGGCAGTTGCTTTGGCTGAGGGATGTTTGTGATGGTGGGAGATGGGAGGTAGGAGATGAACTGAGGCCTTTCTCCTGGAGTAAAGGAGGAAGAGAGGGGTGAAGTTGGGTAACAAGTTGTAGCCTTTGCTCCTCTACCCCAGCGGAAATCTTCCAGTACACAGTGGTGTGGGGCCCCTACTGGGATCCAGCCTGGACACTGATTGGCCAGTGTGTAGACCTCTTGACCAAGCCCTCAGCTGACCCCAGCCCCGCCTTGCCTTGGTGGGACAAGAGCCGTCTTCTGTTCCATGGGGCCTGGCACATGGACATTGAACAGGCGAATCTGCATCAGCTGGCTACTGAGGTGAGGGATCCCAAGGAGCTT
>PVKY010002041.1:0-27953 GCA_004027775.1 Bradypus variegatus | reverse complement strand
TGCCCCTTCTCTGGGGCTGATTCTCCATCTTCCCTCCCTGCTCCTTCCTCATGCCTACCTGTGTGTGCAGGTGTACCTGAGGAGAGATGTGTGTGTGTGAAGATCTAAGTGTGTACACACTTGCGTGCATGTGCATGACTACAAGGGCACACACACATTCACGTACATGTATGTGTATGCATGTGTGGTTGTGTGTGCATATGTTTCTTTGCAAAGTGTGTACATGCTAGGCTGCTGTTATTCTACAAGGACACACTAGCAAGCCTGTACAGTGTTCATGGCTACCATCTGTTCAGTTGGTTGGTGCCCTTGAGTAATTTGAAGTTACCCCTATGACATGCATATGTGTGGATACCTGTGGTGTGTTTGTGTGTCCATGTATATGTGCATATGCATGAAGATGCATGTGTTGATGGGTATGTGCATGCTTGTGTGGTTGCACATGCGAGTGTGTGTGTGTGTGACAGCATAAGTGTGCACACCTCTCTGGCTGGGCATGTTCACTGTTGCTGCTCCTGCTCTGGGGAGAAACTCCTCTTAGTCTGAAATGGAGGAGGCCAGGGCCAAGGGGGCCCCACATGTTGTAGGCTCCAGGAAGCTCTTCCTGGCACTGTCACCCAGGAGTGGCCCAGTCAGGGTGCCAGGCAGCACGGAAGGGCTCTCAGGAGACAGGGCAGAGTCAGATTTCCCTTTCAGAAGGCCCTGAAGGGGCTGGTGTGGGGCAGCAGTGCTGGAGCTTGGGAAACTGTGAGGAGGGGAGAGCGAGCCAGGCCAGCCGCAGTGGATGGGAAGAGGGGGCAGATCTGGGAGACTCTAAGGATGAAGAATGGGCAGGAGCCCTTGACTGGATGGGGAGGATGAGGGTGAGTGGGACATGTGGAGCCCCTGGGTGAGCCTCCTAGAGCCCCCTCAGCCCTGGCCTCCATTTCAGAGTGAGGAGAAGCAGCCTCGGCGGTGGCCGGCAGCCTGCCCATGCCTGGGGGCCTGCATCCTGGCTGGCTTGGCCACTCAGAGGGGTCCAGGGAGGAGCATGACATGGGGGTCCTGTTTGGTGTGAGGCCCTGTGAACCCCATCCAGGAGAGGGGAGCCAGGAGGCTCCTGGGGCTGAGACACCCTTTTTGGTAGCTCTGAACAAGTTGGCGGAATTCTTCATGGTGACTTTATTTCAAACCAGGACCTCTTTTACTGTTATTAATATTTTTGTTTGCTTGCTTTGCTTTTCAATTGCGGAACCCGAGTCTGAATTGGTCAAGGGAGCAAATGAAGTCTGATACCCAGTTTGTACCCAGCCATGAGGAACATAAAGAGCTTACCACCAGCCTTAGAAGCCCGGGCTGTTGGCAATACCCCATCATTGTACAGTTAGGGAAACTGAGGCCCAGAGGGCAGTGGTGGCTTTTTAGTGTTACTGGCAAGACAAGGTGGGGCTGTGTCTGCCTACCCAGGAGGCCGCAGCCCTTTGTTGGAGAGACCCTCCTTGAGCTGAGGCTGGCAGGTGGCCTCCTGGGGAGACAGTAATTACGGATTAGGAGGCAGCCTGTCCCGAGCCCGCCCCTTCGCCCCTCAAAGCTGCCGAGTGGGCACAGGTGGTTGGTGGCTCCCTGCCAGTTTCCAGGTGTGTCCAAGGAAACCTGGCGAGCTCGGGAGGCTTGTTCAGACTGAAAGGCCCCATTGTGGCTGCTGTCTCCCTCCAGTTGGCTCTATTTTGGGGTCGGGATCCACCCTGCCCCAGCTGGAGGAAGGAAAAGGTATATTTCAGTGTGTCCTGGCGGGTGTGGGGGTGCAGGGGAGGGACAACAGGGGAGGCCGCAGCAGAAGCAAACCTGTGAGCAGCTCTGTGGGTCCAGAGCTGGTCTGTGTGGATGGAACAGGGCCAGGGCCAAGCCAGAGGAGTGAGGAGGGGAGCGGCCTGCGTTCCAGGTGGAGGGGCCTGGGCCGGGAGGGGAGCCGTGCTGGGCTTTCATGTGGCCCCAGGAAGCTGGGGTTGGCAGGGCCTGCTAAGCTGGAATGCAGGTCTGCAGCCTCCCTGGGGCCCGCCTGGGACCTGCCTGCCAGCTACTTCCTGATTCCCACTCCCTGTGGGTGCCCAGCCCTCAGGGGCCTCCCAGTTTGAGTGTGGAGGGTCAAGAGCTACACCCACAGGGAGTCTGGTTAGACTGAGAACACCCATGGCTGTCGTCCCCCCTGGGTCTGCTCTGTGCTCAGTGGGCCCCAGGCATACCAGGCAGCCACCTTGGCCCCTGCTCTGTGGGCCGCCTGCCTGGTGGGGCCTGGCCTCTGCTCTGGCCCATTGTAACCCTGCCCGGCCTTCGGGGCTGTGCTCAGCGGCCCTCCGCCCAGCCCCTGCTCCCTGTCCAGGCATGGCGGATGCTGGAGGCCTCCCAGAGCTCTTCCCCAACCGCCTCCCACCTTCGCCTTGCTCCAGCCAGAGGGAAGCGGCCTGACCTATGACCTTGGGCCTGAATTTCCTCGACTGTGACATGGGGGTTAGACGATAGTTGAGGTCATGAGAGTGAGCATGCCTGGTGGATTTTAGGGGTGCAAGGAGGGGCCCTGGTGCTCGCAGGCCTCTGGACCTCAGGTGCTGGGGCCAGAGCCTGGCTGCTCGCTCACAGCCCCGTGACTCCAGAAATGACTAATTCTGCTCCTGCAATAAGCTCTTGGAAGCTCTGAGAAATGAGATTTCTTTCCCCCTCCTCCTCCTCGTTTCCTTATTAAACTCCTCTCGAGTGAGGGGAATGAGGATTGTCCTAATCCCTTGGCACGAGGTGGGGTGGGGGAGGTTCAGGGAGCTGGATGAGATGGGTCTACAGTGGCCTGTGGTCACCGGAGGACATTGGGGGGAGGGCAGGGGGTGGCATGTGAGGTTGCCCCAGCCCCACAGGTTCCCAGGGCAGGGGTTGGCGCTGGCCTGGGGCTGGAAGCTGCAGGTTCCAGGCCAGCTTTGCCCTGGGCCTGGTGGTGACCTAAGATGAGCCCTGGCCCCAAGCAGGGCTCAGCTTCACCGTCTGTGCAATGGGTGTTGTAGGCCCTGCTCACCCCCCTGTGCTGTCCTGAGAGTCTGGGAGGAGGATGGCCCACAGGGCTGGGCTCGGGGACAGGTTGTGGCTAGGGTGACTGGTGCCCGGCAGGCCTCAGGGGAAGACAAGGCATGCTAGGGCAAGCTCTGAGCAGTCCCTGGGCTGCTTCTCTCAGATTCTGTTTCCCCACCTTTCTTAGGGCCTATTGGCCCAAGCCTCCTCTTACTGAGGTCCCATGGGTGGGCTCCAAGGGCTGGACCCTGAGGGCCATCCATTAGGGTGAGTGCTGAGCCCACTCAGGCCTGGCCCTCACCTCTGGGTTGTGGATGCTGGCCTGGCCGATGGGACTTTCCACCCACCCTCAAGGCTGCTAGAATTGGAAAAGCAGTTCCAGACCTCAGCCAGCCCCGTTATGTCTGGATGGTGTCTTCCTCTGGAGCCTCAATCTGGAAAGAGATTTCCAGGAGCAGGCAATGTGGGCAGGGGTCAGTGACTGAGGTCGGGGGAGCTCACCCAGGCCACCCTCTGTCCACAGGTGTTCCTGGCCCTCGGAGAACTGCTTCTGTCCTGCAACTGGGCAGTGGCTGCTGACATCCTGCTGGTAGGTGTGGGGGTCGGGATGGGGGGCTGGTCCTGGAGGTTCTTAAGCAGGGGGAGATGGAGTCCGTCCAACTCAGGACTGGACTTCTGCTGCTGGCTTGTCTTGGACCAGGGGCCTCTGACACACCTTGAACATCTCTCCTGGCCATCACTGGATTAGCAGATGAACAAATGGAGGCTCAGAGATGGCAGGTGCCTGGAGCAAGGTCACACAGTGCATCAATTCACTGAGCCAGGCTTTCAAATTCAAGGCTTCCTCCCTCCCTTTCTTTACCATAGCCCTTCTCACCAGGCAGACTCCTTGGCCTTCACTCTGGGTGTGCAGAAGGGGATGCCAGACTTCAGGGCTGTGGCTGCTGAGCCCGAGTGGGTCCAGGCTGCTCCAGCTCCTGAATCATGGGCTGCAATGCAGGGGGCACGGCGGGGCTGCATTGAGCCCTGACACTGTCCAGACCATGTGACTCTGCGAAGTCCTGAGGCCTCACGGCACTTCCTTTCCTCCATCCAGCCTCCCTCCCTCCTGGGAGACATGCAGGAAAGGACTTTGAACACTGTGGAAGGTTGTGCCTTTGTAGATAGCACAAGGAGCACCCAGAGACCCGTCCTCCCGCCTCCTAGGTCCCTGTCAGAGTCTGGTGCTGGGTGCATGGGAAGCAGAGGCTCTGGCACTTGCCTGAGAGCTGTCTTGGAGGTGGTTCAGGGCAGGGGCTCACCTGGGGTTCAGCCCAGGCTCTGCTGCTTATTCTCTGTTCAACCTCAGGCAGGTCACTTTGTGACTCTGAGCCTCAACTGTGGAAAATGGGGATGGTCATAGTACCTACCTCATGGGTTGTTTTGAGAATGAAATGAGATAATTCATGTTATTTTGCCCAGTGCCTGGCATGGAGAAGGACCCCCAGGAATCCTGGCTAGGTTCTGATAGCAGTTCAGAGGCTTCCACTTTCTCATCTTCTGTTCCCCAAAGCAGTCTTGGCTTCGGGGACAGGTAGTCATTTAATGATGCAACTAGGCCTGCTTGAATACTGCTGTTGATGGGACGCTCACTCCCTGAGGCGATGTTCTCATGGTTCCCCCACCCCCATGGTGCAGGCTCCGCAAGTGTGGAGCAGTTAGCACCCTCCTGGGTGGGTGTCAGCTGCAGGGCTGCCTTCTCTGCCCCTCTCCTTCTCCAGCCCAGGCTCAGCCACAGACTGGCCATGTGTGACCTTGGGCCTCAGTTTCCTTGTCTATAAAAAGGGTGAATCATAAGCTACCTGGAAGGGTGACTGAGACTGTGGGAAAGCCCTTGGTAAGCGGGAAAATGCTGGTAAATGTTTTGGTTTGTGTGAGCCACTTTGGGAAACAGGAAGCTGAACGCCTCTCCTTCCCTAGCATAGCTCCTTCCCAATCAGGTGGCTCAGGCAGACCTGAAACCTGCCCCCTGCCTCTTCCTCCCCTTACCTCCCACAGCCTACCCCCTGCTGCACTGCCCTGTTTTCCACATGACAGCCCCACAGATATGTGAAGACTGTGTTTGGGTCCCCCAGTGTCTGTGTTTGCGGGAATGATTAACCTGGGAGAGCTCAAGAGGAGTGTATGTGTATATGGGAGTGTGTATGTGGCTGGGATGGGGGGAGGGGTGCTGTGGGGCCAGCCAGCCGTTCTTTGACCCTTCTGGCTCCGCTGGGGAGCTGGCTGGAGCTGCCCAGGGAGCAGGGATGGACTGAGTCCAGCCCCCGCCCCGTGCTCCCCCCCGACCTGGTGCCTCCATCCCAAAGCTTAGCAAGAGTCCCCCCCCTCCCACCCAGGAAGGTTTCTTGGTCACCCCCTGCCTTCCCACCTTCCTGAAACCCCTTGGGCACAGATCTCTTTTCTACACTTTAGCAGCCAGAGCTAGACCCATCCTTGCCATCCGTGGAATTCAGTTCCTCCTCGTTGCTGTTTCCCAAGCAAAGAAAGGGGGAGTGGCCGTTGATGCAGGCTTTGGGAACTCTCAGAGGAAGATTAATGTCATTTCAAGGAGACAGGGACTACCAGTGTCGCATTAGGTGTGATGCAGAAAGATTTGAAGCCTGATGTGGGGTTGATTTTCACAAAAGACTTTTGAGGATTGCTGTGGGTAGGAAAGAGAGTAAGTGTGTAAATGCACATTCGGGGACCTGTGCCTGAGTGGGTGCACGTGTGGGTGTGGCCAGTTTGCATCCTTGCTTTGTGGTCTGCAGTGTGGAGGGGCAGATGCCAGCTTGGACCACAGGAGGGGAGAGGGGTTGGTGAAGGAGGATCTGGAGTGTGGACAAACCTCTCAAGAAGCTGCATTGAGAAGACAGGAGAGAGGAGGTGGAAGCCGGAGTTGGCAGAGGATCTGGGAAGATGGCATTATCTTTTCAAGAAGTGAGGCAAGAGCAAGGCTCCAGGGGCCGGGAGGGAGTTGACTGAGAGGAGAGAGCGCTTGAGGATCCAGGATGGAGAGAGGGAAGCCCCGGGGGCGGGCAGACGGGTGGGATCGGGGCTGGGTGATCCGCAGGCCGCTCTTGCCCAGTGGCAGCAGGGCAGGGCCAGGTGTTGGTTCAGGAAGTATGTGGGGAAGGAGTTGGGGGGCAGGAAGTGGGGAGGTCCCATGCACTGGCCAGACTTCCTCCTTGAGGTAGGAGGTGAGCTTCTCATCAGGCAGGGTCTGAGGGGGTGAGGAGGCCCTGGGGGCACGTGTATGTGCAGGAGGAGCAGGGAGCTGAGAGCAGGGGGACAGTCAGTCGATGGGAAGACAGGGGTGGAGAGCTTGCATGCCTCTGGGAAATCGGGAGCCTGTGGGTGGGTCAGAGGGTGAGAGGGGAGCACAGCCCAGGAACTAAGCCTCTGGAGCAGCCAACCTACGTCAACTCCCAGCCCTGCCACTCACTAGTCACTCAAGTGACTTAACCTCTCTGGATGTCTTCAGTGGTAATTAGGTAGAATGCACTCATATCTGCATCTTGATTATTCTGGAGGGGTGAGTCCTGTCTTTGGTCCACTTATCCACAAGTTGGAGAATCCAGATTCCCTCTGGGGAAGGGGCCTCAGGGCTCTCTGGGCCAGTGGTTCTCAAACTTCACTGTGCATAAGAATCATCTGGGATTGGGGATGGGAGTGCTTGTTACAAATTCAGGTTTCAGGCTCTCTGTTCTCAGTCTAATTCGGTGGGATCTGCATTTCTAATGAGCTTTCCAAGTGATTCTGATCTAGGTGTTCCAAGGAGCACACTGACAAACACAGGTCCTTTGCAGAATCCTGACTAACACAGTCCTGTCGTCACTCACAAATGCCTGTGTTAAAGGGGGAGCTCATCCCATTTATCTCAGGCAGCCCCTGCCTCCTGGAAGCTCAGACATAGCCTCTGGCACCCCCAGCCCCTACTGGGGCTCAGTCCTGGTCCCTGCAACTTTGGGATCCTGTCTCTTGAGCCTGCTTCTCCCCAGGCTGAGCTTCCTGCCTCCCCAAATCTGCCAATGTAGTCTCCAGCTCCCCACCTTCTGTCTTTCTGCCCTACCCCTGGGGTGGCTCCCCTCAGGGTGGCCCAGAGCCAGCTCACCCTACTTTCCAGCAGCGAGAGTACAGCATGCACTCCCTCTTTCCCAGGTCTGTGCTGGGGGTTCTGGAATCGAACACCAGGCTCACCTCTCACCTCCTCACAGACTTTCCCAAATTCCCTGCCGAGTTATCGTCACCCTCCCTGCCTCAGGCTGTGAAGGGACTGGCTCTTGCAAGAAGGGAGAGGCAAAAACAGAGGGGTTTTTGTTTCTGAAGAGGGCAGGCCTGGAGTTTTGGGAACCCAAAAGCCTCTCACTTCTAAAATTAGCCCCCTGGGCTTCCTAGCTGCGGGTGGGGCCCAGCCTCAGCCCCCGAACTGTATGGAGACTATGGGGTCCTAGAAGAGGCTGGGGGCAGCAGCGGCTGGTCTGGGGAGGAAGGGACTCCCAGGATCCAAGCAGCTCCCCTACGTGAACCTTTGTGAACATCCAGGGCCCACCTCTGACGGGTCCTGCCCTTCTCCCCAGAACCACCAGTGAGTGATCACGTAATTATGGGCTGGGAAGGAAGCACTTGCAGAAGGTGCAAACCTGTGGCTGGTTGCTTCCCAGGCCTGTTGGCAGGTCCCTGCGGGGCGGGAGGCCCAGCTTCTCTCACCACCTGGGCAGAGCCGCCAGCTCAGGGGCTGCCTCAGGGTCGGTGACTCCGAGGCCGGCCCCAGCCTGCCAGCTCCCACCCACAGGCCCCCTTCATTGAGCCTCCTGTGGCCCCAGTCCCTGGGTACTGACCCCCTGTCCGGACTGCCCCTCCCCACGTCTCTGCCAGTTACCCATGACTGTCCTACCCAGGTGCAGGGATGGGGAGGAACTTGTCCTCTTTCTCCTTCTCTCCATTTTCCAAACGTTTGGTAATGAGCCTGCAAACCCTGCTGGAAAGGCTCTTTCTTGCCTCTGACAGTGGAGTGGTCAACAGCCCGGGTCCTGGAGGGAGAAGGTCTGGGATTAAATCTCAGCCCTGCCATTTCCTGACTGCGTGACCTGGGCGAGTTACCTAACCTCCCTGTGGCCTCAGTTTCCCCACCTGTAACATGTGGATAGTAACTGTATCTCCCTCATGGGTTGTTCGAGTTGATACATAAAATGCATGCAGGAAGCACTCAATGCATGTTAGCAATTATTATCATTGTTATTATACTCTGATGGGGTAAGATTTATGGACCCTTAGGCCTTGCAGATGGTCTCTGGTCTGGGAAGCTCCTTTGTGGCTGCCCCATCGGGGCCTTGTGGCCTCTGCTCAGACCCCTCCCTCTCTTCCCCCTTTCCCCTCTCCTCCTCTTCCCTGCTGCAGCCTTGCATTCCGGCAGGGGTTTCTCCTGGGACTAGTATCCCAGAAAGTTCCTCTTGACTTATTTGGTTGGCAACTTCCAGCCAGTCCCCTCTGTGACTCTGACCCACTAAGGGTGTTGCCATCGAGGAACTGCTTAGAGGGTGTGGAGGGTAAGAGGGAGCAGACAGAGAAAGGAGCTCTCCCAGTCCTGGGTGACGTGCACTCCCTTAGGGAGGGCTTCGTAGAGGAGGTGACTCCAAAGCTAAGCCCCCCAGAAGGACAAAGAGGGAAGTTCCAGCTGGTCCAGAGAGAACAAGGCATGCTGGGCAGAAGGCACAGCACGTTCAAGGGCACAGAAGTATTCTTCCTCCCTGCCTCCCGCTGCCCCCAAGGTAACCGGCTCTATCAGGGTTTGCAGTTGTGTGGGCCCCTCCAGCAGGGCTGCCTTTAGTCTCTGCCCACCTGGGCTCAAACTTCCTGAGAGAAGGACTGAGCTCTCTGCACTGCCCTGCCACTGGCCACACGTGCAGCCCCCTGGCTGTGCACCCCCTCCCGCCCACCATCCTGCACCACAGCCTCCTGGGCCCTGAGCTGGGATGCCCCAGCCCCATCACTGTCATCACAGCCATGCATGTCCCTACCTAACTGGAGAGCGAAACACAACAGGGGTTGCCCTGACCACGAGTCTTAGCACTGGGATTCTTCACGATGTGCTAATGGGGGACGTTTGGGCTGTAGGGGTCATCGAGTCCCACCTACCCCACTCACCTGGCCAACCCGCCACATCTCCAGGCCTTTGTCCTTGGCAGGTGGGGAACGGGAGGTGGGTGCGGTGGACCCCCACTCTCTGCCATTGCTTGGGGAGCTTCCCTGGTGCTCCTGTGTTTTGCAGTCTGTGGTGGTGCCCAGGTGCCGGGGAACAGCCGAGGCGCTTCAGATCACCGTGGGCCATGTCCTGGGAGACGCCGGCAGCCCCTACCTCACAGGACTTGTAAGGCTGGATTGGTCCCTGGGCTCCAGGCAGGCCAGTGTTGGGGGTCTGGGGAGGGTCTAGGGGAGGAACCTGGAAGCTGGCCGGGTGGGTCTGGCACACCCAACCTCTCTCTTCTGCAGATTGCCAGTGCCCTGCGGGCCAGGCGCCCCAACTCCTACCTGCAGCGCTTCCTCAGCCTGCAACAGAGCTTCCTGTGCTGTGTCTTCGCCATTGCACTGGGCGGCGGCTGCTTCCTGCTGACAGCGCTGCACCTAGAGAGAGACCAGGCCCAGGTCCAGCGGTCTGGCGGTGCAGGTAGGTAAGAGCAAAGGCTGGGAGGAGGGGAGGGAGCGAGCCGTGCAGTGACCTGGGGAAGAGTGCTGCAAAGGCCCTGAGGTCGGGCATGCCTCACGTGTTTAAGCAGCAGCGAGGAGGCCAGGGTGGCTGGAGCAGGAGCAAGAGGGAGAGTTTATGGGATGTGGGCAGAGCAGGAGCAGGGCTGGACTGTGAGGGCCTGTGACCTTACTCTGAGTGAGATGGGAGCCGCTGTGGAGTTTCCAGTGTAGGAGGAGTGGGGTGGTCAGATTGACACTGTAAAGGCATCACTCTAGTTCTGTGTCAAATAAAGACCACAGGGCTCAGAGTTGAAGAAGAGAGGCCATTGCAGGCTCTGGGATGATCCAGGGGAGAGAAGATGGTGCAACTGGCAGTTGCAGCGAAGGTGGTGAGAAAGGGTAGGATTCAGAATTTATTTTGCAAATGGAACCTGGAGGATTCATGAGTATGCCCAGGCCTGGTTCCAAAGCATTGCCTACCTCCTTTGGGGCTGGACAAGCTTCTTTCTTCCCACAGGGACCCCGGACAGCAAAAAAGCAGAGAGCCAAAGCCTGCTTTCTGGCACTGGTGCCTCCAATGAGGACCCAAGACTCCTGCCCAGGAAAGAGAGTGCCTCCCCCACCCGGTCTGCAGTCTCCAGTTGGCCTCGACAGTAGCAGTGCCTCTGCCGACCTTTGGCTGTGGCTCAGGACCCTGGCTGAGCTGCACCTGCCACTTCTTTGCTCCCAGACAGAGAGCTGACAGGGCCTGGCAGCCAGGCAGGGAATTGAGCTGTCAGCACCCTCTGTGGGAGGCCTGGGCTTGTGCCTGCACCCAGCACCAGGCCACCCCAGCCCATGGTCCTCAGCCTGGCTGCTGAGGAGCCCCCATTAAAGTAGGGTCAGCACAAAGACCATGGATTGCAGGCCTTCAGACAATCATTTCATTTATAACTTCACAGGTGCCTCTGCTGGGAGGGTGAGGGGAGAGGAAATGGGGGCAGTCAAGGCCAAGGATGCAGGGCTGCACCCTGAAGAGGGTGAATGGAGGGGGCTGCTCAGCATGGGTCTCCAGGTGTTCTCACTTCTGGTCCTCCCAGCTTGTGACATGGTCAGACTCACTCTGACCCAGACACCCCCTGAATGAATTCACCCTCTGAACAAAAGGTGGGGACTGAACAGGTGGTCTTGGAGATGGAGTTTTGCTCTGATGCTCCAAGTTCCGTGGAACTACACAGAGGAGCTCCCCAGCCGGCACCTTCACAGACTGCTGCCCACGGTGCTCACGTGGCTGTGCATGCCTCCTCCCAGCTGTGCCCTGTTCTGCACACCCCCACCCACACTCTGATCCCCCCAGCACAGCTCGTGGGGAGGGACGGATGGCTCTGTGGGACCCACACTTGCCACTGGGTTCAGAGCAGCTGGGCCCAACAGTCCCTGTAGGAGATCAGCTTTGAGGTGGGCGGCAGTGGGAAGGCATGTTCCTTCCACCCAAGAGCACGAGCTTCTCCCCCCGTCCCCTCATGCCCAGCTAGGAGGTCACTTGTTCACTTGCTGATTGCCACCTTCGCCGTGCCAGGCTGTGCTTGACTCCTGACAGCCGTGGGAGGAGCAGCAACAGGCCTCTTGGGCACCTCCTGACTTTTGCTTGCTCAATCCCTGCCCCTGGGGTGTTCTCCCTGCCGCTCACTGTACTGTTGGATGTGACAGACTCCAGGAGCTGTGCTCTCCAGCTCAGCCATGCTCACCCCCCAGTCCCAGCTCTCTCTCGGGAGCTGGCACCACCAGGCTGACCAGCCCCTTGACCCACCGTTTGACACTTAGAACTCATGAACTGGGATGCCCCTCAAATTGCAAGGAAGAGGTTGCGTGAGGATATTGGGTTTCTCCTGGGAAGGAGGTAGCCAGTCAGGGCTGAAGTTAGGATGCCATGGTCCCCCTTGGCATTCACTGGCTGTGTGACCTGGGCTACTCCCCACCTTTTTCTGAGCTGCAGACTTTCCTGCTATATCAAGGGGGTGTTGGATGTGGCTTTTCCAGCCCAGACCTCATGTGGTTCTCCAGACTGGGCTTAGGTCCACAGAAACCCAGGTCCAGGCTCTGAACTGTTCTCCCAGCAGCCTTAGGGGGATGCCTGTAAGGCTCAGCTCCCAGATGGTGCAGCAGGAAATGGGTGAGAGCTTCTCTAGAGTGAGAACATCAGCCACCCCACCCTCCAAGCCAGAGTCCTCTGGCCTGGGAGGGACATCAGAAACCCCATTAAAATTAATTCCACAAACATGTATTGGTATCACTGGGTGCCCATCATGGTGTTGGGCAATGACTCAGACTCCACCCCTGCCCTCAGAGCTCACCACCCAAAGTAGTGCAGGGAGACTCTCAATGGGGCAAAGGGGAGCTCCTGCTGAAGGAGGCACCCTATGGGCAAAGGAAGGGTTGAATCCAGGGTAGTTTAAGCCCATAATCTAGGGTAGTTTCTTCGGTTCAAGTGCTTGCTGGTGTTTGGGTGGCTGGGCAGGATGGGTGGTGCTTCCCAGGACCAAGCTAGAGAAGATGCCCAGCCAGGAAGGTATGGTCTAGCCTGTTACCTTCCAAAGATGTTTGAAGCACGGCAGAGATTCCAGGGCTGGTGTTCCCTGGGGGAGACAGAGACAAGCATTTCCTTTGTAGCTGACCCCAGCTGTACCCAGCTCCCACCTCCTGCCTCCCTGGGGCCAGAGCCGGTGGGCTAAGGTCACAAGCATAGGTCTGTGAGAGCCCAGGAAGGCGTGGCCACTCAGGCCAGAGTGGGGGAGCCTGGTAGATCAGAAAAGGGGCTCCTGTTGGGTAATTCCAGTCCCTAATACTCCAGACATGTTTGTTGGGAATGGCAGTGGGGAAAATATTGCTCAGCAGTACAGAGTCCTTCCACCTGGCCCCTTTGCTTTATGTGTTAATTACTCTTCTCAGACACATCCTGCATGCTAGGTCCCAGGTGTTCACCTAGCAGGCAGGTGTGTCCGTCAATGTGCATGTGTTCAGCTCTTTGTTGGTGTGAGAGTATGTGAGGGTGTGTTTTAGTTTGCCTGAGCTGCTGTTACAAATACCACACCATGGGTTGACTTAAACCACAGGAATTCATTGTCTCACAGTTTTGGAGGCTAGAGGGCTTGCTTCCTCCTATTCTGGTGCTGGCTTGCTACAGTCCGTGGGGTTCCTTGGCTTGCATCGCTGCCTCCCATCTCATGGCCATGTCCTCCCTCTCCTTCCTCTCTGCTCTTCTGGTCTCTGCTGACTTCCAGCTTCTGGCTCCTCCCTGTGGCTTTCTCTCTATGAGGCCTCTAGTAATCCAGATTAAGACCCACCCCGGTTCAGTTTGCCACACCTTAACTGAAAATAACATCTTGAAAAGGTCCTGTTTCCAATGGGTTCATGCCCACAAGGACATGGATTAAGATTAAGAACCTGTGTTTGTTGGGATGCATAATTCCACCTACTTGTTTATGGGGTACTGATAAAAGCTCTCCTTCAACTTTGACCTCAGCTTGGAGGGTTGAGCACATGCATATAGATGGTCACATCAATCTTGCTTATTTCCCTGCAACTCCAGACACCAGTCTGCTTATTTCATTCCCTGAAGCACTTGACTTTCCTCCAAGCCTGGGTGGCCCCATGAGGCCATTTGGTCTAATGCAGCCTCTAAAGACAGAGCTGGCAGGAGACAGCCAGAGGTTGCCAGAGGCAGGCTTTATCCCCAAACCTATGAGGGGTCGGCCAGGGAGGTGCTCCCTCTGTGTGACCATTTCAGTTAGGGTTGTAGGGTTGTATGCAACAGAGACTGACGAAAGGAAAGGGACTTGTAGGAAGTATGTCAGGCACTCATAGAGTCAATGGAAAGATTGGAGATTGTATTAGTTAGGGTTCTCTAGGGAAACAGAATCAACAAGAGATATCTGTAAGTATAAGATTTTATAAAAGTGTCTCACACAACTGTGGGTATGCACGAGTCCAAATTCCATAGGGCAGGCAGCAAACTGGCAACTCTAATGAAGGTGTTCGATGATCTCCTCAGGAAATGCTTCGCTGGCTAGCTGAAGAAGAAGTGAACGTCCTCTATCTGTCTTGCTTAAAGGTGTTAGACTGATGGGATTAAATCCACCTGACTGCATTCTCTCATTGTGGAAGACACACCCTTCATTGTTGTAATCAGTCACAGCTGCAGCCAGTTGACTGATGATTTAATAAAGCAGCCTTCTGGTTTATCAACCAGCCACAAATGTCCTTGCAGTAATGGTAAGGCCAGTGCTTGCTTGACCAGACACCTGGACACCATCACCTGGCCAAGTTGACACATGAACCTAACATCACAGAGATTTAGGGCTCCTGAGTTATCTTATCTGGGGGCTTTCATCAGAGTTTCAGACATTTTCCCCATTCTTTTGTCACTCTACTCAAGATTTAAAGTCTTGGGGAAGACAGTCCGGTTGGGCTAACCCAGGCCTTGATTTCTAGCTCTGTTAAAACCAGGAAACCAGGGTGCTGTTAGGAAGAGGAATGGATTCTCTTCATCAAAACAAAACAAAACAGCAGAAAGCCAGTCCAGTTGGGCTAACCCAGGCCTTGATTTCTAGCTCCGTTAAAACCAGGAAACCAGGGTGCTGTTAGGAAGAGGAATGGATTCTCTTCATCAAAACCAAACCAAACCAAACCAAACAAAACAAAACAGCAGAAAGCCAGTGTTTGCTATAGTGATCTTGGGCAGGCCACTGCCCCTCTCTGAACTCAATGTTCTCTAAGGGATTCTTCATTTCTGATGGTCCAAGTCCATGAGCAAAGGAGACTGAGCCAGGTATAATTTAGAAAGTGTTAAAAATGTTCAAATGACAGAACAGGAACTTCTGTATTATTAGGGACTCAGAGCCATCTGTTCTGAGCAGGAGAGAGAGGTGGAGACGAAGTGTTCTGAGCAGAAGTCGTGAGGCAGACCCAGGCTTGGGGCTGGGGAGCCTCCAACAGGTACCCAGTTTGGCAACAGCAGGAGCAGAAAGGCATGCCTTCTCCCCGTCCATGGGTGGTGACCTGCAGGGGAGGCTAATCAAAGGGTGGAGGCAAATGGCAGGTGGAGGCTAATGGAGGGTGGAATCAGTCAGGGAGAAAATGCCTTTTCCAGAGGGACCAGGAAAATAATCCGCCTGGTTGTGAGTCATTTAGAGCAACAGATACATGATGCAAATCAACACATATTTCCTGGGCACCTACTAAATGTCATTTACTCATTTGATCAACAAACACATTCTCTGAGCATCTCCTCTGGACTGGATCATGGCGATGAATCAGACTGGGGATGGGCCCTTGAGTCTCATGGTCTGTTTTAGGGTGGGGTTGGACTCATATAATCAATCAGCATAATGAGTTTGGTATGATGGATGGATGCACAAGTTACTCAGATAGCCTAGAAGAGGAAATGACTGATTGTCCAGGTGGGTCAGGGAAGGCTTCCTGGAGGAAGACGTCTCTGCTGGGTTTCTCAAGGACTACAAATGGGAAGAGTGAGCTAGGCAGACGGCATATGAAGAGCGTGACCAAAGGGTGGGGATAAGGGGGTTGTGGAGGTGGGTTGCAATATGATGCTCTCCGTGGTCCTGAATCATCATTGCATTAGAAGGAAAAGGCTTTTCTGTTGAGGGGAGGGCAGGAACTGTAGACAAGTGCCCCAATTCCTGCCATTTCCCCAAGCTACAGGAAGTTTTATAATAACTGTGCAAATCTGGGAGCTCCATGTTCAGTGTGATGGGAATGTAATTTTGAGAGAGAAGCAGCAGAATCTGAGACTAGAGACTGTTATGGATCATGGAAAGTCTTGGAGGTCATGTTAGAGAACTCAGATGTTTTTTATCCTATTAGAAACTGGAGCCATGGAAAAATTTTGAGCAAGATAGTTGTTCCGGTTTGCTAGAGCTGCTGTTATGCAAAAATGCCAGAAATGGATTGACTTTTAAACAGGGTTTTATTTGGTTACAAATTTACAGTCCTAAAGCCATAAAAGTGTACAAACTAAGGCATCAACAAGAGGATACCTTCACTGAGGAAAGGCTGATGATATCCAGAACACCTCTGTCAGCTGGGAAGGCAAGTGACTGGGTCTTCTGGTCCTTTGCTCCTGGGTTGTGTTTTGAAATGGCTTTCTCCAAAATATCTCTGGGCACTTGTCATAGTTCCTCTCTTTCAGGTCCTATGTGTCCTTGCTTCTTTCTCACAGGATGTTTCTCTCTAAGCATCTGGGGTCCTCTCTTAGCTTCTCCAGGGCAAACTCGGGGCTTGATCTCTTAGCTTAGCATCACCAAACGTTCTTCTGTCCACATCTCCAAGCATCTCCAAGTGTCAGCCTCTGTGTTGGCTCTTGAGCTCTCTTAAGGACTCCAATGAACCAATCAGGACTCATCCTGAAAGTGCGGGGTTCATACTTCAATGGAAATAATCCAATCAAAGGTTCACCCACAATTGGGTGAGTCACATCTCTATGGAAACACTCAATCAAAATGTTCCACCCTACTCAAAAGACTAATAAGTCTGTCCCCACAAGACTGCATCAAAGAACATGGCTTTTCTGGGGGACATAATATATCCAAACCAACACAATAGTTATGGGATCATATGTGTGTTTTAGAAAATCTCTCTGGCAAGCAATATGGAGAAAAGACTGGAAGATGTTGGGGCAGGTAGTCTCAAGCTTTACAAGGGTCCAGGTGAGAGATGGAGAGGTTTCAGTACATTGGCAATGGGGACATTGGTATATATTAAAGAGAACAAAATGATAGGCCTTAGATGTTAGAGTTGAGGGATAAGGAGTTCTGAATGGTTCCTAGGTTTCTTGCTTGGTGATGATGTGGATGACAGTGCCATTTATCCAGAGATAAATGATACTAGGGGTTGGAGAATGATTGGGGAGAAAGTGATGAGTTCAGTTTTGGATGTGCCATACTTAAGGTACCTCTGGGGTTTCTAAGGGCCAGTATGCAGAAGATTATTGGACATATGGATCCGGTACTTGGAGGTAAGGCCAGATCTATAGAGGACATTGGGGTATCATCAACATAGAGGTTGGGGTGTCATGAGCATGTGGCTGAGTCCTGGAGGAATTAAGAACAGCATTATAGGGCAGTAGATGAAGCACTGGATTAGGAGGTAGACACAGCTAGGTTTAGTCCACTGTTTACTAGGTATGTGAACTTGGGACTCAGTGTCTTTACCTGTGAAATGCAATAGAAATAAGAATCTTATTGGTCCTACCAGCTGATGGTCCCAGGATACTGCTTGAGGCTCCCAGAAGACCACTGTGATTTGCCCAGGCTCACATAGCCAGAAAGGGCTTATTGTCCTCCCCATTGCCCTGCTTTTGGTGGTGCCTTATCCCACACAAGGATCTGCTCTAGTGTTTGCCTTTGAGTTAAAACCCCAGCAAAACCCACACCATGGGAAGGGCTGGCTTGCTTGGTGGCAATTCAGAGGTCCCCCAGATTTGAAAGGGTCAAAACTTACCCTCTTCCTTTGCTCCAGGGCTTACGCAGCAGTGGAAAATCAGGGCATGGGATGCCCTGGGCAGGGGTATGGGTATAAGCACAAGTTTTGGTGAGTGGGAAGGGAAATTGGCATTGGCCTTACAGTCATGGGTATGCCTCCTTCACAGCTGAAGAAAGTCCTGCAGCTGGGCAGCACCCACAGCTGGACATCATCCTCCAGCTGGCACCATCTCATGTTATGAGGGTGATTGCCAGGGCTCAGCCCCAGCCCCAGGAAGCTCCTGGGCCTTTCCTTGCTTGTTAATCACCTGCCATCCCAGGCCACCTTGTGGAACTTCTCCCCACCCAGCTTTTGCAGACCCGAGCTCAGCAAGCTGGAAAGAGGCAACAAGGCAACTTTCAGAATGAAGTCTGTTTTCCTAACTCTCCCATCACAGTCATTCATATCCAACATGCTGAAGAATATTTTTAATCACTTTGCAAAATTTAAAATACACCTCAAAGGCGCCAAGAAACACCAGCTTGGGGAAGAACTCTGCCCACAAGAGGCTGTGTGTGTGTGCACGCGTGCGCACGCGCATGCCTTGTACTGCGGCACCTGTTGGCTGTGCCATGACTCACCGTGGCCGACACCTTCACCAGGTGCACCTGCCCGAGGATGTGGGGCTCGGGAGCAGCCTGCAGTGGCAATCGAGCTCCTAGCCTGAGGGGATGGTGTCAGAGAGCCTTGGGTCAGCCCCAATCCTGCTACTGACTGGTTGCATGTCCGTGGTGGGTCACTTCCATGGTCTGGGGTTTGTCTGTGAAACACGGAATAATTATTTGGCTTCTGAGGCTCTGTCCTTCTGAGCTTCATTTGTACAAGCTTTCACTTTCAAAACCCCCACACAGATAAGAGGGAGAGGGCTGGGGGTGGGGCTGCATGGAGCCACAGCTCCTCTGAGGTGGGTCAGAGAGGTGATCGTGGCCTGAAAACAGAAGCTACCCACCCACTCTCTATGGCAGACAGGACTCCCTCCCTCTTCCCTGGATGGAAAGACTCAGAGACAGATGGAAAGGCTTCCAGACAGTCGAAAGCCCATCCTCCTATCTCCTATCTCCTGCCAGATGGAAACACTGAGACCCAGAGAGAGGCTGGGTCTTGTACAGGGTCATGCCGCACACAGGGAAGAACGGGCCGGGACTCAGCCTCTTGTCTTCCACTTGGGGCTTTGTCCCCTTCCCGAGTGCACAGCTTAAGTGTGAAGCCTGGAGATACTGTACCCTCAGGAGGCAAGGCCCCTTCTTAACGCCCTGTCCTCAGTGGACTTTCCCTGCAAAGCTGTCTCTGTGTGGGGCAGGGTCTGGGTGTGCACACAGGACTGGCTCCAGGACGGTCCAGGCTGGGCTGGGCTTCCCTGGGCAGGCAGGCAACACGGCCTTCTGGGCTCACAGAGGCCTGGATCCTGGGCCAAGCTGCCACCTTCCACGCTTCTTGGTTCTTACGCAGCACCCCCTGAACTGATTAAACAAGGGCGGCTGGGTAGCTGTTGGAACAGCCACAGGCTCTGGAACACGCGCGCCTGTCTTAAGCCGTCTGAGACCCTCTCTCCAGGATGTCCAGAGATCCTGGGCCCGAGCTCTCAGCGGTCTTCCAGTCTCCGCCAGGAGCCCATCCCCGTGGCAGGGATTCGGGGCAGGGCATTAAGCAGGTGCTGGGGAGTCCTGCTCTCCTCATCCCCTTCCGGCCCCGAAGCTTCCCGCAAACCCCCTCCCGGTCCTCGCGGACCTTGGCGGCCGAGCGGCTCCAGTAGGACTGCGCCCCCGTCCGGCGGGAGGGGCTCTGCGGCCCGGCACTCCCCGCCCCCCGGGCAGCACGTGCGGGGCGGGGCTGTAGCCTGAGTTTGGAGCTGATTGGGCGCGGGCCTGGTGGGCGGGGCGGGGCGGGGCGCAGCTGTCAGCCGCCGCGGCGACAGCGGCGCATCGGGCTGAAGGGTGGCAGCGCCGCAGCCCCGGCCGGAGTGCAGGAGCCGACGGGATGGTGCAGCGGCGGCTCCGCGGTTTACGCACGCACTGAGCGGGCCCGAGCTGGGTCCCGGGCCCCCCGCGCCCCCCGCCGCCCCGATTCCGGCCGGCATGATGTGCCTGGAATGCGCCTCGGTGGCGGCGGGCGGCGCGGAGGAGGAGGAGGCAGACGCGGAGCAGCGGCGCCGGCGCCGGGGGGCGCAACGAGGGACTGTCGGTGGCAGCTGCTGCGGGGCGCGGGGCGCGGGCGGCGCTGGAGTCTCGGTCCCCGACGACGAGGTGCAAACGCTGTCCGGCAGCGTGAGGCGGGCCCCACCCGGCCCCTCCAGCACCCTTGGCTGCTCTGCTGTTGCTAAGGGCCCCGGCGCGCAGCAGCCCAAACCGGCCAGCTTGGGCAGAGGGCGGGGGGCAGCCGCCGCCATTCTCAGCTTGGGCAACGTGCTCAACTACCTGGACAGGTACACCGTGGCAGGTGAGAGGGTGCCCCACCCAACCCTAGGGTCAGGACCCCTGTCTCGAGGTACCCTGGGGAGCCTTTGATCTCAGGCCTCCTATATCCAAGCCCTACGTGGGGTCCCCAAAGGGCCGTCTGCCCAGGCACCAACTGGGCAAGTGATGCCCCCGTACTCACACGGGTCCAATCCAGAGACTCCACACCAGCCCTCAGGAGACTGGGGGAGCCCCCACCCGTGGAGCAGCCCAGCCCTTGACGTCCCATCCGTTGTCCTCTTCTCGAGAGTCTCCTCTGCGTCTCTCTGTGTTCTTGCCTCCGCACCCCCTCCCGCTCCAGCCGCAGGTTCCTGGGCCTCTCCTCCCCCTCCCCCAGCCCAGGCAGTCTGTCGGTCCGTGCCCGGTCAGTTCCTTCCTTCCTCGGTCCCTCCACCACCACCCCCCCGCGTGCGTGCGACGAGTGCGTGCGCCCCTTGCGGGTGTGCGCCAGGGACACCGAGTGTGTGCGCGCGTGGCAGCGCGGATGTGTGTGTGAGCGTGTGAGCGCGTGGCTGACAAAGGCTCTGGGCTGCGGGGAGCGGAGGGAGGGGCGGGGCGGGTCCGCGGCGCCTGGGGACCCAGGATGCGGTTTGCAGCTGGCCCTGGCTAGAGGCCTGAAGACGCCTTCCCCCCTGCTCCATGGAGTTCGGGGCCTGGGGCAGGGCACAGGCCACTGGGACTAGAGAGGGGTGGATTCATCCTCTCTGAGCATCTCTGGGAACCAGCCTTGAGGATGGGGTGGGGGTGAATAGAATACCGGATTCTAGCCCAGGCTTTGCCCCTAAGATGATTTGTGTGTGACCTTGGGCTAGTCTTAGCTTGTGTCTAGGTCTCTTTCTGCATTTGTGAGGTTATTGATCTCTGGGCCCTTTGAGAATGCACGATGGGGTTCTAGGGTTCTGGTCTGCTTGCCCTCCTTCCCCACTTCCCAGGAATCTGGGGATAGTGACTCGCCCTAGGTTGAGCTGTCCCTGGATAGAAATGGTGCAGCCTTGAGAGAAAAGGACCCTGGCCAGGCTCACATAGGTGGGGGCTCCCTGCGGGAGGTGAGAAATGACTGAGTACCTGGTATGCTGGCCCAGAACCTGCCTAACCACAGTTTAGTTACAAAAACAAAACAGGAGAAATTTTGAACAAACTCTAAACAGAACTTTGGGACAATTGAGAGAAGAAAGTCCTGGTGTAATGACTACCTGAGTGGTCACCTATCACATTCCACTGGGGTCCCCTTCTCTGGGCCTCAGTCTCCCCCTCTGTCAAATGGGGTTTTGTGTCAAATGGAAAGGGAGAACCCTGATGGGAAACAGAGGCTGCTGCTGCTCTCCCTTCCCTGGCTTTGAAAGCCCCTTGGTGCTGCCCTCTGCCCCAGGGAGGTGGAAGAGGATACTAGAGGCACCCTGGTTCTGGGTGCTCTAGGTTGTCCCCAAGAGACCCTTACTTTGGCCTGGGGAGCAGGAACACTGCATGCCACTCAGGTGCACTAGTCCTTGTCATGCATGCATGTGTGCCATGCTGCCTAGGACTGGGAGCTTAGGTGCCACCCTGTGGGGAGAAATCAGAGAACACTGGGGACCTGCACTCCGTGCAAAATAGGCATCTATATGCAGATAGGGAAACCAGAGCCCTTGTATGGCCCTTGTCCTAGATGACCCAGTGAGTGGATGACAAAGCTGGCGTTAGCTCTCCCAGTAAGCCTCTGCCTGGGAAGGGTTTTCCCACCCTCTCTCAGCTAGGGAATGAATGGTGATGCTTCTGGCACTGTAACACTTTCCAACTTGTTTTTTCCGGCCCCAGACCACCCCCTCTGACATTCTTAGGGGAACTAACTCCGCCAGGGGCTGGGAGGGGGTGTGGAGAGTGAGATCGGGAGGCTGGTGCTTATCTGCCCCACCCGGTCTTGGGTCCCAGAGTCAGAATATCCGAATGGGGGAACATGATAGGACATTTCTGGTGAATTGGTAAGAGGGGACTGGGTCTGTAGGGAGGAAGGCCCGGAAACCCCTGTGCAAACACCCATCTGGGCCGTGCATGCCTCCCAGCCCCAGCCAGGGGCGGGAGCTCGTGTGCCGCCCTGCCCCCCCATCTGACACACACGCAACACAGATTTCCTCTCCGGATAAGCCTGGCTCCATCTCTTTCTCTTTATGGTAGACTCCCTCCCTACCCCCGAAGGTCAGTTTTTAGGAACATTTACTGTCTCCATGGCAACCACTATGATTGTAGTGTCTTGTGCTGGGGGCCAGGAGAATGGACTTCCCAGGCCCAAGTCCCCCTGTTGCTGGCTGGCCCAACGGGGGCAGAGGTGGGGACGTGGACACTCTGCTGTGTATCCACCTTCCACGTCCAGACCCCCGGCCTCTGAGTCCTCTGGCCCCAGCTCCCCCAACAAAAAAATGGGGTGGGTCCTCGCTCTCTTCCCTTAAATCCTTCTGTACATATCTGTCTTTGTGGCCTAGACCAGCTCTGTCCCAAAAGAATATAATGCAAACCACATATTTAATTTAAAATTTCCTAGTAGCCACATTAAAAAAGAAAACAAGTGAAGTTAATTAGTATTTTTTTAACTCAATATATCCAACATAGTTTTATTTCAACATGTAATCCATTTGAAAATTAGTAAAGGGATATTGTACCTTATTTTTTTCATACTTAGTCTTCAAAATGCGGTGTGGATTTCACATTCACAGCCCTTGTTTGGACTGGCGCTTTTCAGGTGCTCGGTAGCCACCGTGGCTCGGGCCACCCTGGGGGACAGCACAGGCCTCGAGTTTGAGTCCAGGCTCCTCGGCTTACCAGCTGCGTGACCTTGGGGACATCACCTGAGCCATCTGTGCGAGAATGTCCTCCTCTCCACCTCCCAGGTTGTGTAGGGTAAATGAGAATGCGTCTAAGCACCTGGTACAAGGCCAGACTCCTAGGGGAGCTTTAAAAATGTCAGCTGCCGTCTCTGTCATGCCTCTGTTCAAGCTGTGCCCCGGGCCACCAGAGCCTTCCCGTTTTCCTCCCTTTATGACAGCCCTTTTCAGGACACCTTGGCAGATTCCTCCCCTCTCTGTCAGGTCTGGTCTCCATCCTGAGAACTCCAGAAACTGCTGCCTTTGTCCTGGCATTCCCAGAGCCACCCAGTGATCCAGTTAATTATGGCTTCTCCTCCCCACATGAGAAGCCCCTGAGGCAGCAGGTGTCAGAAGCAGCTGAGGAGGGCCAGGCTTCCACTCCTGCCTTGCTTGGGTTGGATGTCGTTGAGATAGTCCAGAAACCTCGGCTGAACCCTTCTCTCTTCACCCCCTTGTGCAGACAGGGACAGTGACTCCCAGGGAACGCAGGCACTTGTCCGAGGTCACTCAGCGGGACAGGGTGGGACCAGACCCCCCCCCCACACACATATGCACACGCTCAGTGCAGCATCTTTCCAGCTGCAGGAGCCTCAGGTGGAGGCAGGGGCATGACCCCTGCTCCTGGCCTGGAAACATGGGGGCTCCGCTGGCCGGGGCAGAAGCCCTTCTGGGGGGATGGATTTCAGTTCAATTTAGCCAAGGCAGTTCAAGCTACCGTAGGGCACGTGGGTCCTGCTTTCCCAGCCCCTCCCAGCCTGGCAGCCACTCACTCCGCATCCTGAGCCTGCTTGTGGCTGCCGGGTCAAGAGCAGGAGGCAGCCCTGCAGGCGAGGGTCCTGGGCCCCCTCTTCCTAGCTCCTAGTGCCGGGGCTGCCTCTGCTCTTGGGTTTCCATTCTTCCATCTGCAAAATGGAGGCAGAGCTTGGGGTGTTGGTGGCAGCATTTGGCTCAGCAAAGGGGGAGCAGCTCAGGGCCCTATTTGTGTTGGCAATTAACTATTTGAGAACTGAGATCCTTCCCCAACTTCTCTGGGGTATCTGTTCCCTTCCTGAGACCCATTTTCCTTCCATTTGGCCCAGCCCATGGCAGATTGGGCACTGGGAGTTGATGGGGAGGGGGCTGGTGAGGAAAGGCAGAGCCCGGCCCTGGGGGAGTCCTTTTCTGCCAAAGAAGCCGAGACTGGTAGCCATGGCAACTCCTCACTAACACAAACCTGGAAGGAGAGAGGAGCATAGGGACCTGGCTGGGAATGAAGGCCTGGCAGGGCTTGAGGGCTTCCCCATACAGCTGAGTTGGGTGCAGAGGGAGGGAGCTGCCAGCCCCCTTTGGTGCCAGGCTTGGGTTCACTTTCCTCTTGGCTCTTTTTTATCTGCCAGGTTAAGCCTGTCTGGAGCTGTCAGGGGAAACTGAGGCTGAGGGCCCTGTGCAGGGTCCCTGGGTGGCTGAAGCTGAGCCAGGCCCTGGGCCTTTAGTTATCTCTAAGAATGAGCATAGACAACACCCCCTGCCCTGTCCTCTTGGGTGTCCCTACCCTGGCTGTGCCACGTCTTCACTGTGGGGAAACTCCCTGCTAAGGTCTGAGGGGCAGGGTGTCTCAGGGCTGCATTCCAGAGCGCTGGCCTGGCAGAGTCAGCACCCAGGTGAGCTGCTGGGCTGGCCTGGAATGTCAGTGCCTGAGTCACTAACTGCCAGCTGCTCACTTCCTTGATCCTTCTTCCTCCTCAGGCACGTGCCGCTAGTCCTGCCAGCACCTCCGCTGTGCCATTGACCTGTCAGAGGAAGTGCCTTGAAACTCACTACCTTAGTCTGGGGCTCAGAGCCGGTTACCTCCCTGGGTGCACCTCAGTTTCTCGTTTTGTGAATGGGGCAGGGGAGCTACAGGGCTGCAGGTTGTAGCCTGCTCTGAGAGTGAGGCTGCCCTCAGAGGGGGAGCGCCTCATCCCTTCCCCAGACAGGAAGTAGCTTTCGTTTCTGCCTGGCCATGGGGGCCTGAAGTCCTGAGAATAGTGAGGGAGGCAAAGAGAAGACTGGTCTGATTCCCAGACTCCCAGGCCTGGGCTTCCTATTGGGCCCTCAAGGTCTCCTGGGCTGAGCTTCCTGTTCCCGGCATTGCCAGACTTGCTGTGTGACCTGAGGCAGGCCATGACCCTCTCTGGGACCTGAGTCCGTGAGAGATGGTGTTCTCCCTCCCTCATTGTGGCCAAAGGTAGCTTGGGGCACTTGGTCTCAGGAACTCTTGGCTGCTGGTCTGCAGCTCTGCCTGCACCCTCTCCCCAAGGATAACAAAGTCTGTTCCCCAGGAGTTGCAGCAGCCAACCTCAGCTTCCCCTGGCAGGTCTTGGCAGTGCCTCTGCCTTCCTTCCAGAAAGCCTTCCCCAGCTCTCTGGGCTGAGTCAGGGCCTAACTCCTGGTTTTGCACTGTAGTCTGTTCTGCATCCAAACCAGCACCTATCCCTGCGTAGGGTGACCCTTTCTCTCCAGCCTTCGAGGGGTGAGCCTGGTCCTCTCTGTAAACCCAGCATGCATGGGGAGCTGGCACAGGCTGATGGAGTGGCAGAGTTGGGATCCACCTAGCTCTGCCTGACCCCCAAAGCCCATCCTTCTGGGCTGGAGGGGAGTTGTAGGTTTGGACAGCCCCCGGATAAAGGCCAGCCCTCCAACCTTCTGTGCTGAGGCCAAGGCTCCTCTGGTGCTGGCTGGTGCTGCCCTTTCATCCTGACCAGGGCACACAGGGAAGCACGGGGCCTCGCGTCTCCAGGAAGGAAATGGGAGGAAGTGGGCAGCAGCGGTCTCTGTCTGCCCAGCTCTTGGGCCTCCCCACCCCTACCCCAAGCTGGGCAGAGCAGTTTCTGTACACTCAGGTGGCAGCTTTGTGGTGTCTCTTCGGGAGACACGACACTCGAGGTAAAGGGGTGGGTGCAGGGGGCAGAGCGAGGAGGTGTGAAGCAGGGCGCTGGTCTGCAGTGGTCTGTTCAGGGCCTGGTCATCTCCTGGTGGCTGGGAGTGTGGGGGAAAGGGCTCTTGGAGGAGATACAGCTGCACAAAAAATAAGCAGGAACAATGCGCTGGCCAGAACTTGGAGGCTAGGGATGGGGTGCTGTCCCCCCAGCCTCCCCCTCAGTTCTCTGCCCTCATGGAGACCTAGCTGGGGTCTCCCCCTGCACACGCTCCCCTCCCCCAACTGATAGTTCCATGAGGTCTTTGCTGTCCCTGCACTGCCAAGTGCGGGTTTCCTGACCACAGTCCCAGGAGCCAAGGAGCATGATTAGGCTCTGTAAACTGTAAAGAGCTGTGTCTGCAGAGGGGTGGTGGTACCTGGTCACACAACTGCCTCTAGCCCCCAAATGAGGGCAGCTGGTGTGTGTGTTGAGAGGGGACTGGCCTCAGCCTCTCGGGGGGCTTGGAGTGAAAGGAGCGCACGTAGGCCAGCTCTGGAGATGGGAGGCCAGCTCAGCCTAGCTCCGGCCTGGTTGGGGGGCCTCCCGCTCGTTCACCTTTTGGAATCTGTTTTCCTTCTGAGAAGTGGGAGTGAGAGTCCCTGGTCTCTGAGGGCTCCTGAAGCAGTACACCGGGAGAAGGCTGAGTGTTTGTGGACTTGAGATTCGCAGGTCTGAGGTCTCTTATCTCTTCCCCCCTTCCCCACCCCTGTACCCCTGCCTTATCCTCTGTCTGTGGCCACCCCAGCTGCACCCTCCATGTTTCAGGATAAGGGTGTGGCCACCTTGTCCTTGGGCCCTAGTGGTCTCGGGAGTCCCTGGGCCAGCACATGGCCGAGGAGGCTGAGCTGGGCAAGGAGTGGCTGCACAAAGTCCCCAAATTGCTAAGGCAGAGCCTGGTTCCAGGAAAGCTGGCCCCAAATGATAGACTATAACCACAGGACAGAGGCCGGGCTGCCCATCCCCGCCCACTCTGGGCACAGAGACTTGGTGGGGAGCAGGGAGGGCTCTCTGGCCTCTGAGGGTGACGCCTCTTGGGGCGGGGGGTCTTCAGCTGCAGTGTTCCGGAGGCAGCGAGTTCAGAGTGCAGGGTCTCTGGAAAGGGGGTGGGGTCTCTCTGAGAGGCTGAGGCTCTGGGCTGGGGGTCTCATTCTTGTGGTCCCTGCAGAGAGGACTGCAAGACTGTATTGACGTGAATGACCCAGCTTTGTGGGGTGGCAGGGAGAAGATTGGCATATGTAGAACAAACACAATTGAGGCTCAGGTGCTCAATTGAAGCTCAGCAAAGATGTATTGGGACCCTGGGCCACGCCTCACATGGGCACCTGGAGCCTGAGAGGAGGAGCCAGATGCCCCTGGAGGTCACTCAACTTGTCCTTGAGGAATGGGGACAGGATCTTGCCTGTGGGAGCTTGTGGGAGGGGGCATGAGTGTGTGTGATTGAAAGCCAGAGTCCCTGGCTCAGGGGCTGCATTGGCCCTGTCCCCTCAGGCTGCTGGGGGTGCCGGCAGGGCCAGGCTGTGGGTTCCTAGCCTTAGCCATCCAGGCTAGTGGAGCCAGGCCCCCCGGCCCCTGTAATTACCAGGGCGGGCGGGAGTTGCAGTAGAGCTTGGAGCAGGGGTGAGACTCCCAGAGGGGGCCAGCACCAAGGCCTCCACAGGAGGACCAGGGTCCCTTTAAAAGGCCTGGCCCATGGCAGGCGCAGCCCTCCCTTCAGATACCCAGGCCTCATCTTTCCAGGATCTGCTTCCATTCCGGAGAAAAGCAGGCTTTAAAATTAAGCCATTTGACAGAGGAGGAAATGGGCACAGAGAGGTTAAGTAACTCGCCAAAGGTCACACTGCAGTAACAGTAGAGAAACCAGGATTTGAACCCAGATGGTGTGGTTCTGGAGTCCATGCTCTTGAGAACTCAGCTAAGCTGCCTGCTGCACTGAGAGACCCTTGGGCAGGGTGAACACAGGGCGATGAGGGCTGCGTGAACCCAAGCACTGGGTGGCCTGTACTGGCTAATTAGGCAGGAAGAGATTTCAGAGCCATGCTGTTCATTTCTTGCGTCTGGGGCTGGCTTGAGCAGGGGGTTTCCTCTTGCACCTTGGCCTTGGCGAGGATTCCGTGATGTCAGTGGGGGAGAGAGGAGGAGGCCAGGGATAACCCAGGGCCAGCAGTGATGGTGCCACACCATGGGCCTCTGTGATCAGCCAGCTGGGTGAGTCAGCTCCAGACTCCACCCAACTCCAGACCCCACCCAGCTCCAGGGGTGCCTGTCACCAAGAGCCTCAGAGAAGGGGGTTGGAGGGCACCCTGTCCTGCCAAAGGCGACCTTGGACCTGGGCCCTGGAGGAGGAGGCTGATCTTAACAGGTAGAGGCAGACATTCCGGGAAGAGGGTGTGGCTGCAGTGAAGCTTCCAGGGCCTGCAGGCGGTTGTGCAAAGTCTTAGGGGGCCTCAGGTCAGTTGGTGGTTTCCAGT
>PVKY010002040.1:0-27985 GCA_004027775.1 Bradypus variegatus | reverse complement strand
TGTTCTTTCCCCAGTGCCTGCTCATTCATTTATTCATTCATTCATTCAACAAATATTTGCTCGATGTCTGCCATGTCCTAGGTGCTGTACAAGACACTGGGGAATTCAATGGTAAACAAAACAGACAAAATAATGGTTGTATTGAGGCAGTAAAATAACAAACACAGACAGAAAATCCTATTCCAAGTCATGATACATGCCTCTGGTGGGTTCTAAACCTCCTAGGGGTTGCTTTACTGTTGTCCATTATGGGGGTCAGTTTTTTTTGAAAACAGCTATGCGCTGTCTGGCTCTGTGCTAAACTCATACACAGATTGTCTTTTTTCAATCTTTACAGCAAGGCTTAGAAAATAGATATTGTTACTGTTATCATCATCATCATCATCCCCATTTTTTTCTGAGCAAATTGAGGCTCAGAGAGGTTACGTAAAGGTCCCCTAGCTGGAAAGAGGCAGAGGGGGTCCCAACCCCGTGTTTTCTGTCTCTGCCCCACTGCACCCCACTCTTGCCCCCTTTGCATCTGGGTGCCCTGGCTGCAGGATCCTTCTGACCCTGTGTGTGTCTTCAAGCTGGCTTTGGCTGGAATAGCGGCAGGTTTTCAGCTACAAGGCCACCTGGCGTGGCTGCTTTTATAGATTGTGTGCCTCAGACATCTCAAAGGGCTCTCAGGATACTGTCACCTTCTCCTCTGCCTCCTTCCCTTCATCAGCTGGGTGTCTGATTACTCATTCAACAAGCTCCAGTGGAGCACTCCGGCTGTAGGTGGGGATCCCTACAATGGAATATTACTCGGTCACAAAAAAGAGTGAAGTTTTGATCCATGCTACAATGGGGATGAACCTTGGAAACATTACGCTGCATGAGAGAAGCCAGACACAAATGACAAATGTCGTATGATTCCACATATATGAAATGCCCCTAGGGGGCAAATGCATAGAGAGAAAGTAGAAGAGTGGTGTTCTAGGGTGGGGGCTGGGAAAGGAGTGGGGAGTGACTGCTGATGGGTGCAGCGCTTCCTTTGGGGGTGATGAAAATGTTCCAAAATTAGTGGTGATGGTTGCCCAGCCCTGTGAATGGACTAAAACCCGCGGAATTGTACACTTTAAGAGGGTGAATTGTATCTCAAAAATAAGAGTTGGGGGAGGTGAGAGGACTGAAATGCCTGCCTGCCCTGGGGTTGCCCCAGCTCACAGGGTCCACGAGTGAGACCCCTGAGCCGTGCTGGCACTGTCACCCAGTGGCCTGTGCCCCCAGTCTGGCCGCAGGGTGGGAAAGGAAAGGGAAGGTGAGGTACGGAGCTGAACGCCCTTGGTGCAGCTGGGATATCCTCTCCCCACTCGCAGTGGAAGGTTTGGGGTGAGCAGCGTTCCAGCTTCCTTTGGATTTGGACTGGGAAGAGCAGGAAGAAGGGGTGGAGGGAGGGAGGGAACAGCTGTCAAGCGAATCGATTAGCAGAAATAGCTTCTCTGTCCTTTATAGAAGCTCATTCTTTTTTTAAAATTTAAATTTGTTTGACAAATGCTTATGTAGAACTTGCCATGTGCCAGGCATTACCCTAAGCACGTTACAAAAACGCACTCCTTTATTCCCCTGACAACCCAATAAAGTAGGCACTTTTATTATTCCCCTTTTTACCAACGAGTAAAGGGAGAGGCGAATGACTTGTTTAAGGTCACGCAGCTGGAAAGAGGCAGAGCAGGGATTTTAACCCGGGCTCCAGAGTCTGTGCTCTTAATGGCTATGCTGTCATTCATTATTCATTCATTCATTCATCATGTAAATATCTATTGAGTGTCAACTCGGTGTCTTGCATTTTGCAAAGCCTCCCGCCTCGGCATGCTGAGTGTGTCACTGTGGATTTTTGCAGGATGGGGGACTCATAGGAGGCAGCCAATGGGGTGTCCGGTGGGTCCCTGCCCTTCTCAGATATCCCTGCAGGGGCAGTTTCTGGGCCTTGTCCAGCGTCCTTTCCGAGGGGGCAGGCTTGAGTGTCCCTCTCCGGTCACCTGGCAGGAGGCTTGTAACCTAATCCTTCTGCTGCCTCGTGTCCCTGAGGGGGCCAACCCACGTGTTTATTCAGCAGGAAGAGGCTCAGGGCTCATCTGTGGATGGTCAGCGCTGGGCAGGCCAACTGCGCGACAGGAGCCCAGCGGGCGAGGCCCTTGGGCAGGGGTGAAACTGGCTCTGGTGAGCTGCTTTCCAACACAGGCACGTTCCTCCCCGTGAGACCCTGTGACGTGCTGAAGGTGATGGAAATGACACCCTCTGCTGGGCCTTCTGCCCCCCAGGGTGCACGAGCTTCTCAAGGGTTACAGCCAAGTTCAAGAGGGAAAGAAAATAAATGCAATGATTCCAGAATATGGAAGACTACTATAAGAAACGGGGGAAGTTAAACGTCTACCAAAGGCATCCTCATGTTAGGTCCTTATGTTACCCCCAGCTCTCATGGGGTAAGATATGTAAAACAGGGAGGGGCTATATTTGCATATGCTTGCTGTGATAGTTGTGGGTGGGGCCTGGGGCCTGTAAGCCTTCTGGGGCTCCCTAGTTCCCATCCAGGCAAAGTCCCCATCTGCGTTTATTAAATGCCTGCCCCGAGCCAGGCCCAGGCAGGGCTCAGACTCTCAGGGGTACTCCCGTTCAGCTGTGTAGACAGACGCACTTCCAAACACACTGGGCTCTGGGGTCCCCCCATACGTGGGGTGGCTCTGCTGGTGGAGCAGCCACTGGTTGCATGGAAGCAGCACCTTCCCTTTGCCTGCCCAGACGCCCGTCAGCCGCTGACCAGCACCCCCCATCCCTGTTATCTGGGAGCTCCAGATGGGGCTTTCCTAACACAAGGCTCGTCATGGCAGGAAGTGAGCCTGGCAGGCCCAGTGCCCAACGCTGGCTGCACGTGCTGAGCCTGCGGCCTGTTGTTCCCTGATCCGGACACTTCCCCGGGGCTGTTTAGCCCATCGGCAGTTTTATACAATTTCCTTCTCTGTTCACTGACGTTCCTGTACTGTGTGTGCCAAGGACACAGCCAGGTGCTGGGCAGCTGGTCAGTGCTGTGGAAAAGCAGATTCTTCAAAGCCCAGGCTGCAGACATGCCCCTCACAAGCAAGTGCATCGTTCCCGGGTGTGATGGTGCTATCAGGGAAACACAGGGACGAAAGCATGGGGATAAGGGAGGAGGCAGCTGTGTGGAGGATGGGGAAGGGGGTGTCCCAGGGAGAGGGACTGGCACGGACGAGGCCTCGAGGCTGCAGCGTCTTCTCGGCCCCCAATGCAGGTCTCCTACTCCTCCAGGAAGTCCTCCATGACTGCCTCCCTCCAAAATGAGGTCTGGAGCGGTTATGCCATCAGGGGAGGACGTGATGATTCCGTAGCACCCAGCAGAGTGCTGGGACTTGGGGTCAGTCTGCTTGGATTCAAAGCTCCACCTGCCCCGTGTAGTGGGCACTAGCTTCTCCCTGTGGGCCTCGGCCTCCTCTTCGATCACCAGCTCTAGCTCCTAGGGTCTGGGCACACAGCAGGGGAGGAGGACATTGTCCTTGGGTGGGAAACAGCTCTCTGGGGAACGAACAACAAAAATGGTCAATGTGACATCCTACTGCAGGCCCTGCGGGAAGACACGTGCCCGGCAATGCTTAGCAGAAAATGCTGCCCAGGAAGTCCTCCATTCTTGCAGGGTCAAGAGCTGACCCAGAGGCAGGACCCAGCAATGGCTAAGTGTCGGGGTCACCGGGGACCTTGCTCTTGTCAGAAAGAACAGTCGTGGCTGTAGGATTCTGTGCGTGGAGGCAGGTGGCCTTCCTGTCTGACTAGCTTTCCCTTCCCTGCTCTGTTCCATGCAGGGCCTTGTCCTGGTCACAGGTAGCACCATAGCTAGGTGTGGAGGGGGCTGTATTCTCCCAGCAAGGCTCCCGGCTCTGGGCATAAAGCATCATGGGGACTAGGGTGGATCTTGCATGTTCTTTGTCCCACCAGGGGACTTTCCTCATAATTCACTTATTCATTCATTCATTCATTCTTCACGTATTTACTGAGGCCCTCCTGTGTGTGGGGACTGCAGGGCCCCAGGGGTCAGCAGTGTGTTCACTGTCTGCGGAGGGCTCAGAAAGGACCAGGGTGGGGCCTCTTTCATTTCTTGCAAACCTGCACTGAGCCACTGGGTCCTGGCGCTGGGTGGAGGCCCCAAAGAATAAAAGTCCTGGGTGTTACTATGCATTGAGCTCTGAGTGAAATGTTCAGCCTTGTTGCCTCCTCTGGGGGATGAGCTTGGTCATAGACCCATTTCCCAGATGGGGAAACAGGCTTGGAGGAAGGAAGCCTCTCAGCTGGGCTTCCAACCCAGGCCGCTGACCCCACGCCCTGCTCTGCCCCATGGCGCCAGCGGCTCCCTCCTCGGGAGAAATGCATTCCTTTCAAAGGGAGGAACACAGTTCTCAGGGGGCCCCTTTGCCTGCCCTCCGACCCCCCAGGAGACCCACAGAGCCCCCTCCTCTGGGGAACAGGGACTCCCACTTCTCCCGCTGGTGTGTTTGTGAACGCCAGCAGCTCGGGGATGTGGCAGGAGGCGGCTCTGTCCTCGGACCCCTAGCAGGGGAGCCCCGCGCTGTCTGTGTGGGTGCCGGGATGGGCACAGGGCACCTGGGGACAGCGCCGACTCTGCCTGAGCCCCCTCCCCCTGCCCCATCTGAGTGGGGCGGTGACGCCTCGCCCTCTCTTCCCAGCACCCGGGAGGGAAGGGGGAGGAGGGATCTGTCCTCAGATGCTGGCGCTATTTTTGGAGCTCACCTTGCTCCTGATCCCAGCGCGCGTGGGCTGCGACAGGCGCTGGGAGCATACCTCCTCCCCCCAAGCTCGGCAGCCACGAATGCTGGGCGCCCCCTACCCGCCCCCAGCTCTGAGCCTGACACTTCTAGGACTGGGCACAGACTCTCGCTCTCCCTGGGCCCTTGTCTGTGGGTGTGGGAGTCCCGCCAGCCACCCTCGCCCAGTTCTGCATCCACCTGGGAGGACCCTCCCCAGCTGAAGGGAGCCGGTCCTTGCCCAGAGCCCCTGCGGACCCCGGGGTGGCTCAAGGCAGCAAGGCCTGGGGACCCCACCCGGACCCAGGAGGCCTCCCCTCCAACGGGCACAGCACCAGGGAACCCGGCCTGAAAACCATCTGCACTCAGCACCATGCCCTGCCTGAGGCACACAGAGAAGCCCTGGAGGGGATCACGCCACTGTCCCCCTCAGCACCCACGCCAGCTCGCTCAGTCCTCACAGCCACCCTGGGGTAGGGCTGCGGATTAGCCTCAGGTACACGGAGAAGTTAAGGAAGCTGCCCAAGGACGCGCAGCCTGAAAGTGGAGGAGCTGGGGTTTGCACCCACACGGGGCTCAGGGTCTGCTGTGAACCCTGGGGGGTCTCGCCCAGCTCACAGTTGAATGGGTCACAAAGGGCAGCAGATTTACATGTACGTATGCATTTATAATATAACACAATACAGTGCAATACAATACAATATAATACAGTGTACTACAATTCAGTGCAATACAATACAATGTAATGTAATACAATATAATATAATGGAACACAATGTAATACACTATATACGCTATATATAATATAATAAATATGTTCATATATAAACAAACCCAGTATTTAAATACACATCCATATATTTATATATACCTTTATTTACACATTATATTTAAAATACTTATATGTATGCTATCTATATTTATAAAATTATAACACACTACATATGAAACCTTGTATGTATTATGTATAAAACTATATACACACTATATATAAATATATTCACATAAATTCATATATATTCATGATTCATATAAACTATCTTAATATACACAATATATTTATATTTGTTATGTATGTTATATGTGTGGATACATATGTGTATATGCACACAGACATACACACAAGTGTATATATGTGTATATGTGTCTGTGGCTATACACACAGAATAAGAGAGACTTTTTTTAAAACAAATTTATTGAAATATAATTCACATACCATACGATTCACCCATTTAAAGTGTAGAATGCAATGGCTTTAGGAAAATTCACAGAGTTGTGCAACAATCAGCACAATCAATTTTAGAACATTTTCATTACCCAAAAAACAAACTCCCTACCCCTTAGCTATCATCACCTATCCCCCACCGCCCAGCCCTTGGCAACTACTACTGTACTTCCTGTCTCTGTAGATTAGGTTTCTCTGGACATTTCATATAAATGGAATTATACACTGCATGGCCTTTTGTGGCTTCTTTAACATAGCATAATCTTTTCAAAAGTTCATCCATGTTGTAGCATGTATCAGAATTTCTTTCCTTTTGATGGCTGAATAATATTCCCTTGCATGAATAGACCAGACTTTTTTAATCCATTCCTCAATTGATGGACATTTGGGTTTTTTCCACTTTTAAGCTATTATGAATAATGCTGTGATGAACATTCCCATAAAAGCTTTTGTGTGGACATATGTTTTCAATTTTCTTGGGTATATACACTTAACATTTAACCATTTGAGGAACTGCCAGACTGTTTTCAACAGCCACTTCACCATTTTACATTCCCACCAACAGTTTATGGGGTTCCAATTTATCTGAGTCCTTGTCAACGCTTGTTATTTTCCATTATTTAAATAATAGCTATCTTAGTGGTTGATATTGTGGTTTTGATTTGCATTTCTCTAATGACTAATGGTTAAATATCTTTTCATGTGCTTTTTGGCCATTTGTATAGTTTCTTTGGATAAATGTCTATTCAAATTCTTTGCTGGTTTTTAAATTGGGTTGTCTTTTGGTTGCTGAGTTGTAGGAGCACTTTATATATTTGGAATATTAAACCTTTATCAGATATATGATTTGTAACTATCTTCTCACTTCTGTAGGTTGTCTTTCACTTTCTTGATAATGTTCTTTGATGCACAAAAGTTTTTAATTTTGATGAAGTCCAATTTATCTATTTTTTCTGTTGTTGCTTGTGCTTTTGGCATCATATCTAAGAATCCATTGTGAAAATCCAAGGTGGCGTAGATTTTCTCATATTTTTCTTCTAAGAGTTTTATGGTTTTTAGCCCTTATAATAAGGTTGTTGATCCATTTTGAGCTAATTTTTATATAAGGTGTGAGGTAGGAATCTAACTTCATTCATTTGCTTGTGGCTATACAGTTGTCCCAGATCTTTTAGTTGAAAAGACTATTGAAATTATACTGAATTTTCTAGGAAGCCTTGTTGAAAATCCCTTGACCATAAACATGAAGGCTTATTTCTGGACTCCGCAATTCTATTCCATTGATCTCTGTGTCTATCTTATGCCAGGACCACACCGTTTTGATGACTGCAGCTTTATATTAAGTTTTGAAGTCGGGAAATGTGAGTCTTCCTATTTTGTTCTTCTTTTTCAAGATTGGTTTGGCTGCTCTGGGTCTCTTACATCTCCATATGAATTTTAGGACCAGCTTGTCCATTTCTGCAAAGAAGTCTACTGGGATTTCAATAGGGATTTTGTTGAATCTATAGATCAATCTGGGGAATATGACCATCTTAACAATATTACGTCTTCTGATATGTGAACATGAGATGTCTTTCCATTATTAGATTGTCTGTCTTTTTTTCAGCTATGTTTTGTAGTTTTCAGAATGTAAGCTCTTTTGTTAAATTCCTAAGAATTCTATTTTTCTTGATACTATTGTAAATGGGATTATTTTAATTTTATTTTTGGTATTCTCATTGCTACAGTGGATTTTGTATATTGCTCTTATATCCTGCCACATTGCTCAATAGTTTATTAGCTCTAATAGTTTTTTTTTGGGGGGGTTGTTTTTTTTCTTAAGGATTTTCTATATACAAGATCATGTCATCTGCAAATATGGTTTTACTTTTTCCTTTCCAATGTGGGTGTTTCTTGTGTATTTTTCTTGCCTAATTGCCCTGGTTAGCACCTCCAGGATGACACTGAACAAAATTGGTGAGAGCTGGCATCCTTATCTTGTTGCTATCTTAGAGGGAAATCACCTAATCTTTCACCATTAAGCATGGCCTTAGCTGTGGGTTTTTTGAAAATGTCCTTTATTGGGTTAAGGAAGTTCCCTTCAATTCCTAGTTTGATGAGTGTTGTTGCTGTTGTTTTTAAATCATAAAGTCCTGTCGAATTTTGTCAAATGCATTTTTTTTTTTTTTTTGGAGAAATGCCTTCTTTTTAAATGACCCAGGTGAGTCAACTTTTCCTTCTGAGGGTGAAAATTCAGATGTGGACCAAAAAGGTACTGGTCAAATCTTGCTCAGACACTTCTATAGCTCTGCCCCTAAAGGTGTGAAAACGGTGTTATGGCTAGAAATAATAGCACACGTCTCCATTCCCCCCACGAGCCAGCCAAGCTCTGTGCTCTGGATCCCGGGCTTGTAGATGGGGCAAGAGCCTTGCAAGGGCGGGAGGACGGTGCGCCCCGGACCCCAGGACGCTCACGCCCGCCCCGCCCCGCCCCGCCCCGCAGGCCTACGAGAAGCGCTTCCCCACCTGCCCGCAGATCCCGGTCTTCCTGGGCAGCGACGTGCTGAGCGAGTCCCGCAGCGCTGACGGGGCGGTGCACACGGTGGAGCGGAGCTGCCGGCTGCGCGTGGAGGCCCCGCGGCTGCTGAGCAAGGTAGGCGGGGCGCCGGGATGGGCGGGGCTCTGGGGAAGACAGGAGGCGGGGCTCCGGGCGGGCAGGGGGCGGGGCTCCGGGGCTGACAGGGGGCAGGGAGGGGCGGGAAGTGGTGGAGGGAGATCCCGCGCAGGATGGGCGGGGTACGAAGGGTCCAGGAATCCTGGACAGAGCAGATAAGACCGCATGCGGGGGTCTGCGCCGTGGGGTCCGGCAGGAAGAGAGGGGGTGCCAGGGAAGGGGCAGGCGGGGTACCGGGAATCCAGAGGTCCTGGGGTTTGGGTCCGGGCAGACCAGACTGGAGTCAGGGGTCCCGGGGAACGCGGGCCGGTGGCAGGGTGGGGGCGTTAAGGGTCCAGATCGGGAGCGCACCGTGCCGGGGGCCGGGGCCGGGAAGCTGGGCTTGGTGCGGCCAGGGCCGGGGGCGGGGGAGACCCTGCTGGGGACCGCGGGGCAGAGGTACCCCAGGACGGTGGTGCGGGGTCCCAGGTGTCCCCACCCCCGCGCCCTCCACAACCCGGTCCGCCTTTCTCTCGCAGATCGCCGGAGTCGAGCACGTGGTCTTCCTGCAGAAAAACACCCTGAACTGGAAGGAGAGGACGCTCGTCATCGAAGCGCACAACGAGACTCTCGCCAGCCGCGTCATGGTCAATGAGAACTGCAGCTACACGGTGGGCGCCCGCGGGGCAACCCGGGGAGCCCGGCGGCCACCTGTGTGCCCAGAGCTTTGCCATGACGTCCATGCGGTCCGCCCTGCCTTCTGGGGTTGCCAGAAAAGATGTAGGAGCCCAGTTAACATTGCAGTTTAGATCAATAATTGATACTTTCCTAGTATAAGTATGTCTCAAATATGTTTGGGACATAGACTAAAGCATCAATTGTTGATCTGAAATTCAAATGTGACTGGGAGGAGGCTGTATTTTATTTATTTGCTTAATCTGGCAACCTTATTCTCTCCCTCCTTTCTTCCCTCCTTCTCTTCCTTCATGAAACTGTGCCTCAGTTTCCTCATCCTTTACATGGGGTTGATAGCCATACCCACCATATAGGCTGTGGTGAGGATTAAATGAAGTAAAATATACAAACCCATCACAGTGTCTGGCAGGTACTAAGTCCTATACCTTACCTTTCAATGCAATTAATATTATTGTTATTCTCCAATATATAGTGATTGAGCACCATTTTGCCTGGCCACTGCCCTCTGCAGCTTCCTTTCTTGGAAGGCACAGAAAAGAAATAAAACTAAAAAATATAAATTCACAACTTTGTCACAGGTGCTAAGAAGGAACCTGGCAGATAGAATTGAGAAAATTAAAGGGGTGCTTTTTTTTTTTTTGTAATAACTTTTTTTTTCCACAGTGTACAATCAGTTGTTTATAGTATCATCATAAAGCTGGACATTTATCAAGGGGGTGCTTTCTTAAATGACAGTGGTCCCTTGGGCCTCTCTGAGGGCATCCCATTTAAGCTGAGAGTTCAGGGGGACGGGAGCCAGCTGTGGGAAAGGCTGGGAACAGCATCGTGGTGGCGGGAACAGCATGGAGACCCCGAGGTGATGAGCAGGATGGGAGGAGGTGGGCCACAGGGCCAGGTCCTCCTGGTCTCGGGGGCTGTGCTGAGGGGTCTGGAAGGCATTTGTGGGTTTTACACAGGTCAGAGACCGGTTCCGACTTATGTGGAGAAAGATCCATCTGGCTTGGGTGGAATGGGAGAGAGATAGACCCAGCTCTGCCACTTTCTGGCTGAGTGACCTTGAGCAAGTGGCTTCAGCACCCCAGGCCACCCTTTCCACATCTGAAAAATGGGGCCGTTAATGGAAACTGCTTCACTGGGTGGCTGTGAGGATCGAGTCAGCTAACATAAGTAAAGCCCCTTAGCCCATCCTAGATCCCCAAATGGTAGTTATCATGACGTAACTCTTTATTGCAATTATATAGCATTAGAAACTTTTTGGTATGCCTTGGCCCAGCCTCCCCCACAGAGGGCCTTGCCTCAGTCATCTTAGCCATGGTGGCTTATATACAGCAGACATCCCGTAAATGTCCCTCGCTTTTCCTTTCCACGCCTGCAGCTCTTCTCGGGGCCTCCTGGATGTTCAGATACTTACCTCTGGGGAGGTATGGGTAGCAGATTTTTAAGACTGTTTTAGTGCGTGCTGTTCTTTCAGCAGCAGAATCACAATCATTGAGGCTGTTTGTGACATGCAGATTCCCCGGCTACACCCTGCACCAGGGGGTGGGCCTAGGAATCTGCATATTTAATAGACTCCCAGGTGATGCTTCTGCTCTTACAAGTTTGAGGAGCACTGAGCTGGGGTTTGTATAGTAGCTCTGTCAACAAAGTTTGTTTTGCTGTTCATATATATATATATAATTTTTGGAAGTTTTACTTATATGTAATATGTGTTATATTATATATAACATTTGATATATTCTTTATATGTATCATTACATATTGGTAGTTTTTTAGGGACAGGAGGGGCACAGACAACCAGACCTGCTTTCTCCCGGCCCCTTGCGAGGTGGCTTCTTGCTCCCTTACATTACAGGGGTCTCCAGGAGGGGCCCCTGGAACTGCCGCCCCCTCCGTGTGGTCAGACTGTGACGTGCCACCCATGGCTTGCTCTGGCTGGGCCACCGTCACCTGGAGATGCTGGGGTGGGGGTGGGGAGGGCACAGCACCCCCCATCATGGCTCTGTCCTTGTCCCCCTGTCTTTCTTTCAGGTGCACCCCGAGAACGAGGAGTGGACTTGCTTTGAGCAGTCTGCCTCCCTGGACATTCGGTCCTTCTTTGGCTTTGAAAGTGCCCTGGAGAAGATCGCCATGAAGCAGTACACAGCCAGCGTCAAGCGGGTGAGGGGCGGGCTGGGTGTCACCTGGAGGCGGGTGCACAGACTGGGGACCCACTCCTGTGTTCAGACGCACTCTGTCTCCTGGCAGTTGCGTGACTTTGGGCAAGATCCTCCACATTCCTGGGCCTCAAGCCCCTCACCTGCGAAGTGAGGGTTACAGTCATAACCATGTCACATGGGAATGGGCGGGAAGCACCTGGCCCTTAGTGGGTGCCCCCTAATCTTTGTTCCAGGGGCACCCTGATGTCAGGGCTTGGAGAGTGAGCTCTCTGGGTGGAGGACGGTCATCCATGGTGCTTTTTCCTAGTTAAAATGATCGCGTGGTTTGAACAGGTCAGACCTATCACCTGGTGCAATGAAACAGGTGGAATTCATCTTCAGAACACATTTTGCCCAACACGTTATCAGTATAAAAATTATGACTGAGATACTTTGCATTCTCTATCACATACTAAATCTTGGAAAGCCAACGAGCATTTTATACTGACATCACATCTTGAGGCTCAGGGCCGGATGGAAGCCTGGGGTAGGTGACCCCACACCGCCACGTCCCCCCACTTTCCTGCCCCCCACGCTCATGTGTCTTGGGTCTCTCTGGCTTCCAGGGGAAGGAGGTGATTGAGTATTACCTGAACGAGCTCATCTCACAGGGCATCTCCCACATCCCCCGGTGGACCCCAGCCCCTGTCCGGGAAGAGGACGCCCGCACACAGGCCGGGCTGTGGGATCCTGGGACCCCTGAGGCCGGCCGGCCCAGCAGCAGCCCGGGCCCCGCCCCAGAGACCATCGCTCTAGAGGGTAGGTCACTGCGGCCGAGGCCAGCAGGCAGGGCAGGCCCCGGGGACCCCCCTCCGTCCTCGGAAGCCCTTGGCTTGCCCCATGGAGGGAGAAGAGCCGCAGGTCCCCTCGGGTACGGGGCTGGGTCCTGGAGGGACCCCAGCCTCCTCTTTCTCCCGCTGCTCCCCGCACTCTCTGTCCTGGCCCAAGAACCAGAACCGGTGTATTTCTAGGCTGCAAATTGACCTCTGGTGCCTCAGTGCTTCCATTTTCTCCGTTTTATTTCTATTTTTAATTAGATGAGTCATGCCTGATCGTGGTAGAAAATAATCAAACTGCTCAGTAGCTGTAAAGTAAGATGTCAGACTCCCTTCCCCTTCCCAGAGGCAGCAATAGTTTTCTGTTTATACTTCCTGAAAATATCTAGGCATGTGTAGGTACAGAAATATATATGCATATGCACACACGTGTGTATAGACACATATACGTGTAATGTATGTTGAACAAACGAGAGCATATTATACATTTTATTTGACATTAGCTTTTTTCCATTTACTAATGTTTGTTGAACAATTTTCCATATCAGTGCAGTATCTTTTTTTAACACACCACAGTATTCTCCGGTGTGATTGCACCATAATTGATTAAGCTTGTCAACTAATGATGGGCATTTAGAGGCTGTTTCAGCTTTTTTTTTTTTTAAATACAAACAATGTAGAGCATCTTTGTACTTGAGTGTTTTTTTTTTTAAAAGATATATTTGTATGAGTAGGTACATAGAACAAAGAGTTCAAAGTGGAATTGCTGGGTCAAAGGTTATGTGCAATTAAAATTTTGGTAGCTATTACAGATTTGCTCTCCAAGGAGGTTGTACTAATCAATGTTCCTATGGAAACTGTGTAACTATTTATTCCTAACTTTCTTCCCCATTCCTCATGAGAATGTTATTAAAAGTTTTAAACTTCTGAAAGCTGAAGGATTATCACTGGTAGAGTAGTAGTCAGTTCTTTGATTATGACTGAGTCGAGTATTTTTTCATTTTCAGTGATCCTTTGTTTTCCTTTTTTGTGAATTCCTTTTCTCATCCATTGTCCATTTTCCTATTTGCCCATTGATGTCTTATTGCTTTGTAAGCACTCTTTATATATTAAGGCAATTAGCCATTTGTCATATTTCAGACTTTGATTGACATGGGAAATGCTCACAATATAATGTTAAAGGAAACATAAAAAAACTAGGACACAGACCTCTACATATACCACGAACCTAGTTTTTAAAAATGTGCTCATGTGCTCAGCATGGTTCAGTTTTTAATTTAGTGACACTGAAAGCAGAGGGGCTTCCTGACTCCAAGATAGTCGAGTGACAGTGCCATGTAACTAATGCACCCGGGGCTGTGTTATGAAGCAAATTCATTCATTTGACAAGCGTTTATTCCATATCAACTCTGCTCTGTCTGCTGTCATATGTGCATAGTTTTTCTTAAAAAGAGATATTTCTTCTGCCCCTTTCCATACTGACACCCAGTGGTGTCCCCGGGTGGGCCTTCCTCCTGCAGGGTGGGCACTCAGGATGGCTGGTGGAAGGCACAGTCCTGCCCTCCTGCCCTGCTCAGTCGCTGAGCCTTTGTGCTTAGAACTAGAAAGGGGCCTTCACATCTGCCTTGTGCCTTTCCCCTCATCCCCTCTCTGTCCTCTGCCCTTCTCCAGCATCTCTGCCTTGGACCAGTCTGGCCAGCGGGGACTGGACAGTCCCCCTGAGCATCCCTACTGCCTCTGTTTACCCAGATGCCTCCTGGCCCAGTTGGGGTGACTCCTAGCCCTGGGCTTCTCTGTCTGGGGGGGATCCATGGCTCCTGGAAGCGCAGATACCCCACTTGTTTTCTCACTGTGCCATCTGTACACAAAGACCTGCTTGTTGCAGACGGGCTGCTGCTTGGTGTGACATCTCCGCCTGCTGCTGAGCGGCTGGGATGCTGTGGGGCGCTGGCATCTGCCCCCTAATAATTAAGAGTGGGGGCAGTGGACTCAGGCTGGGGGCACGGCCTCAGCATGCCAACACATGCAGACCTCAACAGCCCAACTCTGTGAGATGGGATTGCACAGTGGGAAATGATGCACGGGCTCCTGGGCCCCTAAAGAGGGGGCGTGGCTGCATCTCAGATTCAAGGCTCTGTCTGTCAAAAGGCTCACATCCTGCAAGGGGGCTGGGGAGGTGGGAAAGCAAAGGGAGCTGGTATTTGATGTCACCTCCTTGACACTGAGCACACTGTGTGTGTATTCTCATTTATGTTACGTGGCCTCTCCAACCTCAGTTTTGCTTTCTCTAAAGTGGGAACAGTCATAAGGCTGGAGGTGTTGGGGGGTCTTGCTGGGGTGCTGGGGGAATTCACTGAGCAACCCGAGCTTGTCTTGTTAATAATCTTCAGAATAGCCCCAGAGGGTGGGAGTTATTATCCTTATTCAGGCAGTCACAGTGAGAGCCAGGTTGGCTGTGCCGTGAATTGACTGGAAGATTTCCTGGGTCTGGGGCCCATGGGGCTGCGGTCAGGTGGAGAGGACGCAGTCAGAGGTGGCCAGTAAGGGGTTGACTGCCTGTTAAAGAAACAGGGTGTCTCCCTCTTGTCCTGATGTGCTCCTCCTTCCCCTCTTGCTTCTCCTCCAAGGGGACAAGCTGGATGCCGACTGCGTCGAGAGGTGCCTGGGCCGTCTCACGCCCTTGCAGGAAAGCTGCCTGATCCAGCTCCGCCACTGGTTACAGGAAACCCACCAGGGCAAGGTGGGCTCGGGGGCGGGGCTTGCTGGAGCAGCCTGTCAATCACAGGAGCTCAGCCCCAGACCCGGCGGGGGGGGGGAGGGGTGGGGTGGGGGTGGATACGCAGGTGGATGTGATTAGCATTACTGAACATTTACATTTTGCCTTATTTTCGTAATATACCGTCTCACTCATCCGAAATACATGCCGTGCACACCACCGAGGGCCCAGTTTTTGAACCCCAGCACCATGGGCATTTGGGGCCGGATGGTTCTTTGCTGTGGGGGGACGGTCCTGTGTACTGCAGGGTGTAGAGCACCATCCCTGGTCTCCACCCACCAGGTACCAGCAGGTCTGAGCTTCCAGTTGTGACAACCAAAAATGTCTCTGAACGTCCCCAGGGGAGCAAACTGCCCCCAGTCGGGAACCACTGCTGTATAATACTATGTTCTCAAAACCATGTATATTGCTCTTTTCTGAGAGATTTAATGACTTCCGAGGGTAATTTTGACTCCCTGGGGACTTGGCTATGCGCCCTATCCCCCCTAACGTGAAGCTGCGCTGTGGGGGTAGATCCCAGGTGTGTGATTATCACCTGCGCCCCTCGGCTGCCTCCTGCTTTAGGGTCAAGGGAGAATTTGGTCCTTCTTGCAGCTCAATATTTGCAGATGAGACAGGAGACTCCTCTGCTGGCATTTTATCTCCTGGGTTAGGAAATAAAACGCTATGGGGTTTCTCCCACTTTCCCTCCCAGATTCCTAAAGACGAGCACATCCTGCGGTTCCTGCGTGCTCGGGACTTCCACCTGGACAAGGCCCGGGAGATGCTGTGCCAGTCCTTGAGCTGGCGCAGGCAGCACAGAGTGGATCTGCTCCTCCAGACCTGGCGGCCCCCTGCCCTGCTGGAGGAGTTCTATGCGGGGGGCTGGCACTACCAGGACATAGGTGCGCCCCTTTTCCTGCATAATGTAGGGAGCACACCTTGGTCACTCTTTATCCTAGCATCTTGACTTCTCCTCTGGGTTTTCTGGGCATCTGGAGATGGCTGTGAGGTGACGACCCAGCCCCCAAGAAGGTGGAGCTGGGATGACCTCTGGATTTGAGGTCAGACGTTCCTCTCCGGGGCTGGGCAGCCCCCAGTCATCAGTTCGGTTCCTTGTGATCATATAAGTAATGGCCACGTGAATATCCTTTCTAGGTGTTGTACTAAGTTTCCATGGAAGCCAATGCCTGTTACAGCTTTCAGTGTCCTTTATCTAAAAATTCATTTACATGTGGATCAGGGGAAGTCTTAACTCCTCTGATAAATTGTGCTAGTTTCCTAGTTGTCACTTGTCCCAGAACTTCATTCCTTTTTCGTGCTGCATAATACTCCATAGCATGTTAGACCATGTTCATCCATTGATGGACATGTGGGTTGCTTCCAGTGTTTGGCCGTGGCGAATAACGTTGCCGTGAGCCTTTACGTACAACCATCGGTTTGAGTCCCTGCGTTCAGTCCTTTTGGGTTTACAAACCCAAGAATGGGGTGGCTCTTATTTTATAATGATTTTGACACTTCTTTCATTTCTTTCTTTTGGAAGCAGGCAGGGTCTCTGCAAATGAACGAATGAAGGGGCCCGGGTACGGTGTGCCAGACTGCACGGGCTGGGCATCCCATCCACCGAGGGGGTGGTGCTCTTGTCCCCAGCTCTGACCTGTCCCCTCAACTCCATCCCCCCAATAACCGTCCCCTCTCTTTTCTTGGTCGTGTCCCACCAAGACGGCCGCCCCCTCTACATCCTGCGCCTGGGCCAGATGGACACCAAGGGCTTGATGAAGGCCGTGGGGGAGGAGGCACTGCTGCAGCACGTGAGTGGGTCCCCGCTTCCCGGATGCCCGGGGCCCGCATGGGAGCAGTGCCGGGGACAGTGCCGGGGACAACGCCGTGTCTGCCTTTCAGGTTCTCTCAGTCAACGAGGAAGGACAGAAGAGGTGTGAGGGCAACACGAAGCAGTTTGGCCGCCCCATCAGGCAAGGTCCTGGGCTGCAAGTCCCCCCTACCAAGTAAAAGCAGCTGACTGTCCATTGAGCTCGTGGGATGTGTCGGGCCGGGTGCTCGGGGTTTTACACGCATTTCATCATTTAATTCTTTCGATGATTCCATGAGGCAGGGACGTGATCGATGGTGACGCCCAGCTGAGATCACTAAGCTTTTAGCAGCGGGGTTGGGATCTGAACCTGCTCCCATGTGGCTTCAGGGCCAGGGAACCTTGGCCCTCGTGCTCCTCTGCCACCTCGCCTTTCCCCTTGGAGACCAGCCCTCCCACCCCCGGTTCCACCTTGACTAGGCAGGTGCATCCCCCAGGTGCCGCGGTGCAGCCAGCCGTCCGCTGTCCCTCTCCAGCGTCCTCAAATTTCTAGTTCTCAACTGAGTTTCCCACACCCAAAATTTGCAGCGTCATTCTCCAGAGGCAGTGAGCCTTCTCTGGCCACGGCTTCCTCTTCCGTTGAGTGGGAACAGTAAGACGTCCTAGGGTTTCTGTGCAGATCATCAAAAGTAACAAGTGATTAAAAAATATAGTGCAGACACATATGTCATACTTCCTACTACCGGGTGCTCTGCTAAGCATCTTGATTTATTGCATCCTCTGCGGGAGGGACAGGCAGGGCCTGCCACCTAAGTTTTTAACCCCAAATATCCTGATCTTTGTGAAAATTTAGTTTCTTTGCTGTTTGGAGATTTCCTCAGATGATACATTGCGGTGGCTGGGTGGGTGGGTGGGGGAGTGAATCAGTCAGGCCGTGTCCTGGCTGGAACCAGAATTCACCCCAGATGGTTCAGACAAGGGGTGGGGGAAGGTGCACAGGGTTAAGGGAACAAAGTTGGGATGGAGAGGCTTCCGGGGGGTTAGCAACTGCAGTTGGACTGTCATTTCCCCATTAGCACTACTGAAGTTAGTGGCACAGAGAGGTTAAGGAACTTGATCAAAGTCACACAGCAGGCGGCAGAGCTGGATTTGGTCCTGGATGCTGGGTGCTTCACCCCTATACTCTCTCTTCTTATAACAATTAGTAATGAGAACTAGGTTTACCACAGCGTGCTCTGTGCCGGGCCTCACAAAGAGCTCTACCTGTGCCATCTCATTTAATCCCAACAATCATTTGAGATGGGGCCTGTCCCCATATCACCATCCCGGCTCGTCGAGTCGGGACAGCGTCCAGTTCACTGCCCATGTGAGACTTGGATTCCAGCTCTTAACCTTCTCACCAGTGGCCTCCCCAGGGTGGGAGGACCCCCGAGAGTGCACTGTCGCCCCAGCCCCCTCCCCCTCCATCCCTCTCTGTCGGGGCCCAGGGCGGGGGCCGGGCGAAGTGTTGCCGAGGGTCCCGTCTCTGCCGCAGTTCCTGGACCTGCCTGGTGGACCTGGAGGGCCTGAGCATGCGGCACCTGTGGCGGCCGGGCGTCAGGGCCCTGCTGCGCATGGTCGCCGTGGTGGAGGACAACTACCCCGAGACCCTGGGCCGACTGCTCATCGTGCGGGCGCCCCGCGTCTTCCCCGTGCTCTGGACGCTGGTGAGCGCGGAGCTGGCCCCCTGGGAGGGAGGGCGGGGGTCCCTCTGCGAGGCGCCCTGCCCCGGCGCCCCTTTCATTTGTCCAATAACGGTCTGATTGGGATATAATTGGTATACTACGAGGTCCGTCCATTTAGCGTATTTGCCAGTTGTGCGATCATCGCTGCCTGCTAATTCCAGAACATTTTCATCACTCCCAAAGGAAATCCCAGACCCAAGAGCAGTCACTCCCCACTCTCCCCCCGAAGACCCCCAGCCCTGGCACCCAGCAGCCTGCTCTCCGGCTCTATGGGTTCTCCTGTTCTGGAACTTTCATATAAATGGGATCACCCAGTATGTGGGTTTTTGGGTCTGTCTTCTTTCAGTAGGCTTCATGTTTTCAAGGTTCATCCTCTGTAGCATGTGTCAGAGCTTCACTCCTTTTTATGGCCGAGTAATACTCTGGGATGGAGGGGCCACGGTGTAGTTATCCATTGTCCCGTTCCTGTGACGAGAGGGCCACACTCAGACTTGCTCCTGGGGCTCCTTGTGCAGGAAGGCAGGGGTTGTACAACTGTTTTGCCCACAACCCACAGTAGGAAATGCCTTTTATGTTGCAACCTAGTGTGTGCACACCCAGACACGCACACACACCCACAAACACCTGAAATGAGGGCCTCAAAACCAGGCTCTACTTATCGCTCTATGGTGCTCTCTTTCCCATTCTCTCTCTATCCCATTCTGTTCAAATGTGCTAGTCTCCGGCCACTGAACTGCCAGGGCCCGCTGGAGGTTGTCACTTGGGTGGGCTCCGTGAGCAATGCCTAGTCTTGGGCCCACCCAGAGCTATAGAATCAGAACCGGCATCTTAAGATCCCAGGGAATTGTGAAGTGTGAGAAGTGTGGCTGTAAGTGGTGGTGAGAATAACAATCGGGGTAGAGATCTGGGAATTGAACATTAATGTATTCGATCAGTTTTGGGCTACATAGCAGAGGCCTTTCCAGGCCCTGGGGGTTCAGCAGGGAACAAGCCAGCCCTGGTGTGCCCCGTCATCATGGGGAGAGAGAGGGTCTCCAGGCCCTTAAGCACTTGCACCTTGGTTCTCTGGGGCAAGGGCACGAAGTTCTGGGTTCTCAGAGGGACTAAGCTAAGTGGGGTGGGAGGTGGGGGACATGATTTAGGTCGGAGAATCAAGGTGGGGGCCCCTCTGGGGAAGTAAGCTCCCCCCAGGCTGAGACCTCCAGAAGGAGCAGGCGTTGGCGGGGAGGGCGGGAGGAAGAGTGTTGCTGGCAGAGGGCACACAGCCCAGCAAAGACCTTGAGGCAGGACCGAGCTTGCTGCTTTTGAGGAATTGAAAAGAAAAGTCCAGGGTGGCTGGAGTGGGAAGCTCAGTGGCCCTGAGGAGGCTGGGAAGATGTACAGGGGCAGCTCCTGACCAGGGTAAAGGCGGAACCTTGTCCGGAGGCAGTAGGGAGCCACGGGAGGTTTGCCAGCAAGGCGAACATGTGCAGACTTCCAGGGCAGAACGTTCCCTCTAGTTTCTGTGGCCACTGCCAGGGTCCTCTGTGCTGGAAGGGCTGGCGAGCAGGAGCTGGGAGAGGAGAAGGCAGCAGGCCCTGCTGCTTAAGGTTTTCATCCTGAGATGTCCTGACTGCCAGGAAAATTCAGCTCCTTTGCTGTTTGGAGATTTCCTCAACAGACATATAGCTTCGCCTTGGAGGGGATGAGTCAATCCATCAGGGTCATGGCCTGAAGCAGAAATCCCCCCTGACAGTTCCAAGGAGGGGATGTCATGAAGTAGCCCGTGCAGAGGCGTGGGTGGGGGTGAGAGAACAGAGCCGGGGAACTGCATTAGCAGAGCCTGGGGGGTTGGAACCCAGAGAGGGGCTGTGGTTTTGGAGGGGCCCTGAGGCTGGGAGGGCGCAGGGAAAGGAAAACTGTCTCCCCACCCTCCCATCCCCTGCTGCCCACCCCGCTGGCATCAGATGGGAGCCAGAGGAGCCTGCGCCTGCAGGCGTCAGGAGGGGACAGCGCAGGGGGCTCCCCAGTTCCCAATGGCTCTTTTGCCTCTGGCTTTCCCTGCTGCTTTGGCTTGTCTTGCATCTCATTCATTCATTCATTCATTCACCCATCGTACTGAGTGAAAGAAGCAGGCACCAAAGGCCACACAGCATTTGATTCCATTCACGTGGAACGTTCAAAACAGGTGCTCTCTGGAGACCCCGAGTGGAGGGAAGGGTGCCAGGGGCTGGGGGAGGGGCAGCTGGGGAGTGGCTGCTTAATGGGTCTGGAGTTTCCTTTTGGGGGGCTGAAATGTTTTGGAGCTAGACAGAGGAAGTGGCTACCTAGCCTTGTGAAATACTGAAAACCACTGGATTGTGTACTTTAAAATGGCTAGTTTTATAGGGTGTGGATTATTCCCCCGTAAAATCTTGCCTCTCTGCCCGTTTCAGATCAGTCCCTTCATCAACGACAACACCAGGCAGAAATTCCTCATCTACAGCGGCAGCAACTGCCAGGGCCCTGGAGGCCTCCTGGATTACCTGGGCAAGGACGTGATCCCCGACTTCCTCGGGGGGGAGTGTGTGGTGAGGTGCCCGCGGCTGGTGGGTGGGTGGGGAGGGGAGGGGTTGGCGCTGCAGCCCGGCCGGGTCTCCCCTCTGCTGCCACCACCCATGCCAGGGTTCCTGGGGGCCTGGGTAGGGGACAAGGGATGGGCCCCCGGGGGCCTGGAGGAGAGCAGGAGGCTCCACCTGCTCCTACCTGCAGAGGACCATCCTGGCTTTTGGGGGCTCAGGACTTATTTTAGGAGCTGCCCCCTGGGGAGGTGACTCCTTTCCAAGGGTGGAGCCCTACTTTGGGCTCCCACCCCTTATCCGCTCTCTGGGCGTTGCCAAGCAGCGGTGAGTTTACCTGCCCGGGTGGAGGTGACGAGCGTCTCAAATGTCCCAGCGGCCTTGGACCCTGGAGCTCGTGCACCTAAAGGGATTCGTCCTGGTGCACAGCCACACACCCTTACTGTCCCCCTGGGGGCCACGGTGACCTGCGGTCTCCAACACAAAGGCTAAACAGCAAGCTTGCATCTTTTCTGGATTAAAAAAATTTTCATAGGAATTTTGCCAACCTAACAGACACGTGACTCATGTTTAGCAAATGGGCTGCAGACCTCAGGGTGACTTATTTAGGAACAGTGGACAGCAGCCTTGCTTTGATGCTAGTATTTTCTCAAGTGGAATGAAGGAGAAAACCATTGGCCTAGTGATCCAGGATCTGTCCAGCAGCCACTCCGCCTCATGTTGAGGGGTGCAGTGTGGTGTGTTCCCCAGGCCTGGGTGTCACCCAGCACAGTGGTAAAGGCTGTGGCCCTGGGGGGCTGACCCCTGTGGGTTTTCATCCCGGCTCAGCCACTGGCTGCTGTGTGACCTTGGGCAAGTGGCTTGACCTCTCTGAGACTCTCTTTCCTCCTCTGTGAAGTGGGAAGAAGGGTGGTTCTGCTAAAATAAAAACCTTTCATGCAGTTTAGGTTTATTGAGCAATTCATGAATTGGGTGGCATCCCGCTCAGAGAGTAGAGGGGAGCTCCCCGAGGGGGTGGAAAGGGGGAGGTCACAGATGGCAAACGTGGATGCAAGCAAGGAAATGTTCTGGTTGGCTGACGTTAAGTTTCCATTTTACACAGTGGGGGGGTCTTTCCAAGTGGGGAGCAGGTACACACTGGTTAGTGTGGCATGTTTGTCCCTTTGGTTGAGCTCTCTCTGCTGGACCATAACTGCTTTATCACCAGCTGTTTATCTGCAACCCTGTAGGGTGCCTTCCATTTGCTCAGAAAGCCCTGCGGGTCAACTGGTTCTGTCTTCTGGAAAACCCCTTCTCGGACAGGGGGCCCCCGGCCTGGCCCGGTGCAGCGGCCATATCATTGATGAGCAGTTCTCACCCTGTCCACTCTCCTGGGGGTGACGTGGTGGCTCAGCCAGGGGCGGCTGTTCTAAGTGTCTTGGGGTCACAGAGCCCCCGATGGAGGCCAGGCCAGGCTGGACGCCCCTGACCTGCCTCCCTTGCTCCGTGTCCCTCAGTGCAACGTCCCCGAAGGAGGGCTGGTCCCCAAGTCCTTCTACCTGCCGGAGGAGGAGCAAGAGCACGCAGAGCAGCCGGGGCAGTGGGCAGACACCTACCAGTTGGCCAGCGTGCTCCGGGGTGCCCCCCATGAGGTGCCGGGGCTCGGGCTGGGGAGGGACCCCAGAAGCAGAGCCTGAAGTGAGGATTCCTGTGCAAGTGATTTGTTGATGGAACGTCTCAGGAGGAGCCCGAGAGGAGGGACAGGGGCCGGGGCAGGGCGGCTGCAGAGAGACGGCTCCTGTGGACATCTAACCTCAGCCTGATCCCACCCGATGAGGCTCTGGGGAGCGACCAGCCCCACGACCCTGCCTTGAAGCTGGGGAGCAGGGTTTGGACCCTCTTGTCACTCAGGCATTGGCTGTGGGCCGCCTCCCAGGGGAATTTCAGAGGGGGGGTCCTCCTGCTCAGAGCAGTTCCCTGGAGCCTCAGCAGCCTGTGTGCACAGCGGCTGCGGAGTGGCTCCCATGCCGTCTTCCCCATCCCAGCTCTCCCCCTCTTGGGTGGGATGCAGGGGGTGAGAAAGGCACCCACCGGTCTGGACCCTTGGACCTTGCTTGTCTCCGTGCAGGTCGCCGTGGGGATTCTGGAAGGAGAGTCCGTCATCACCTGGGACTTCGACATCCTACAAGGGGACGTGGTGTTCAGCCTGTACCACACCAGGCGGGCGCTCCCACTGGGCGTCCAGGAGCCCGGGGCCAGGGCCGGGGGGCAGCTGACGGACAGAGGCTGGGTCCTGGGCGTGGACTACAGCCGCGTGGAGGCCCCCCTGGTCTGCCGGGCGGGGGACAGCATCCAGGTTCTTGCTCTTTTGTTCATTTCTCCTTTGTCGCATGTGCAGGCTTCTGTCTGAGACTCGGGAACCCCAAGGGATGTCTGTCCTAATGTCCTAGAGCTGCTATACCAAGGAATCACAAACTGAGGGGCTTCGAACCACAGAAATATATTGTCTGGCAGATCTGGGGGCTGGAGTCGGAAATCAAGGTTTCGGTAATGCCAGGCTCCCCAAAAGGCTCTGGGAAGATGCCTTCCGGGCCTCTCCTAGCTGTCTCTGGCATTCCTTGGCTTGAGGATGCACTGCTCCTCCATCCTTACAGGGCCTGCTCCTTGGATCCCTCTTCTGTGTCTTCTCTTATGGGGTCCCCAGTCATTGGATTTAGGGCTCAACCTTAACTTGGTGACATCTGCAGAGACCCTATTTCCAAATAAGGTCCCATTCTGAGGTTGCAGGTGGAGGTGAATTTGGGGAACACAATTCAACCCCTGTGGACATTACGAGGATTCACGAGCTAAAATGTGCGTGCCACACGGCTGCCTTGGGGAAGGGTCCAGGACCTTGTCAGGAGCTGTTTGGGGGTGTGGGGCTGGTGTTGTGGGTGTGTTTGGGGGGTGGGGGTATTGTCAGGAAGGATTTCCTGAGGAAGAGGCACTGCCCTGAGTCCTGAGAGATGCAGGAGGAGTCTTCTGGAACCTTCTTATTCAGAGAGCAAGGACAAGTGTGCTGTGGGTGCTGGGGGAGAATAACTTGAATGTGGGGGAGCAGAGATCCACCCCCTGGGCTGTGACAACATTCGGGAGTTAAAGGATTCCGGCCACTGTAAGGCCTGGGGTCACCTCCAGGTGGGGACAAGCAGGTCTTAGGATGTGTCCCTTGAATCAGTCACGGTTCCCCCGAGAGACAGAACCAGCAGGTTTCAGATATGTGTACACACGTGTGTGTGCACATGCATGTGTAAGCATATGTGTGCATATGCCTGTATGTAGATGCACGCATATAAATTTTTTAACAGATTTATTTATTTTAAGGAGTTGGCTCCCGTGATGGTGGGGCCTGGCAAATCTGCCATCTGTGGGGCAGGCTGGAAACCCAGGCAGGGGCCGATGTAGTCTTCAGTCTGAGATTTGCAGGGCAGGCTGGCAGGCTGGAAATTTAGGTAGGATTTTTTTCTTCTCTGGAACACCTGGGTTTTGCTCTTAGGGCCTCCCACGGATTGGATGGGGCACCCCTACATTATCGAGGGTGATCTCCTTCACTCAGAGTCGACTGACTGCAGGTGCTGACCGCATCTACAAGATACCTAGCATCCTGGACTAGTGTTTGACGTGTTGGCTGAGGCTAGAAGGCTGAGTTGGAATAGGCACCGCAGCCAGGCCAGGTGGACATGGAAGGCCCTTCCCACCACACGTGGCCCCCCCCGAGAGGGAGCTGCGGGGGGGGCGGGGGGTAATGCAGTAAGATGCTTCAGAGGACGAGGCTGAGGTGCTTTGGCTGCATCCTCCCGGGGGACCTGACTTGGGCTGGGCCCTGGGATCTGACAACCGAGCGGAGAACTGAGGGACAGAGATGGATCCTGGGAAGCCGAGTGGGAGAAGGACCGAGGGGTGCCTGGGGTGCAGCATCTAAGGGGCTGTGCAACGCCCCTGGGTGTTGGCCCTTGCTGCCTAGCCTGGCCCATCTTGCTCTGCAGCGGGGCTGCCCTGGCCAGGCCCCAGATGTGGGGAGATGGGAAGGGTTTTAGACCCAGGAGGAGGGGGCCTGGCCTTGATCTGCAATACCCACTTACCTGGTGGAGCTGTAAGGAGGTCGGGGCTGAGGAGGGGATTCCTGAGTTGAGGGGAGTTTGCATGGCTGCGGCCAGGCAGGGATGAGGTGGACACGGAAGGGAGCGGATGCTGGAGGTAAACCCGGCCACCCTCCCCTCCTGTGGCCACTCCCAGGTGGGGCTTCTTGATAACTCTGAAAATGGGAGTTTCCTGGAGCCCCATTTTCCCTGGACTTGGGACAGTCCATGCCCCCACACTGGGGCTCCCCTTGCTCGGGGCCTGTGTGATTTTGTGGCTCCTCTTTAAAACTCTGCATCCTCTGGGCAGCAGCTCAAGGCCATGCTCCATCATCCAGCTTCTGGTGTCCCACGTGCCCCCTGTTCTGTCCCTGACTTGGGATCCAGACCCTCCTAAGACAGGTCATGCCCACCCTGCCCCTGGCCGTCTGTCTGAGTGTCTTGGCCCATCCTTGTGTCTCCAAGGAGGCAAGCCCACCCCCTGGAGCCCTGTTCTGGGCTGCAAATGCTGATGGCAGGAGGGCAAACGTATTGGGATGTGAGGTTTCAGTTCACTGCATGCAGAGGAGCAGTGGGAAAGCGCCATATGGAAGAGGGACTTACAGGGCGGCCGGGGTTTGGAAGGTAGTGACAGAAGATGAGGTTCCAGGTGGCACAGCAAGTGCAAAGTTAAAGAAGCAGGGGGCGGGCGAGTGGGCTCAGGTGCAGAGTGCGTGCTGGAAGTGGCAGGAAGTTACCTGGTTGGGGAGGAGGTGCCAAGGCCCTGCGGCCAGCAGGCTGATGGGAGTCGGTGCGCTTCCGGGTACAGACTCAGGGCCCTGCTTGTCAGAGATGCAGGCAGCCAGGCCCCACACCAGGCGGACTAAACCGAATTCCTGGGCACGGGGTGGGGGTCTGCCTCTCTCCCCCTCCCCTTCCCTGGTGATTTCTGATTCACACTCAAGTTTCAGAACGGACACAGTTGAGAAACTGTAGATCTGGAAACAGAACTCTGAAGTGTAACCTGAGCATGAGCCACCCCTGCTGGCCCCTCACGTTCACCAGTGCTTGCAGGTTAGACATCACCCCATTCCCTCGAACCACACAGATTGCCAGGTCCACAAGCCCAGCCAGTGCAGAAGATGTTCCTGAAGGTTCCGCAGGGGAGAGGAGCAGAGGCCTGTCTTACAGATCACCACCCCCACCCCCATTTAACATCTCACCCCTGATCTCAGAGCTGCTCTTTTTACAACTTCCTCTTCCTTTCTCCTGGCTCTTCAAACTCTAACCACCAGGCAGCGCCCTCTCCAAATCCCCTCAGCTTGCAAATCCGGTTCAGCAAAACAAAAGTCCAACAAAATCCAGGGGTTTGGCCAACTCTCAGCTACCAGGGGTGTGGAGATGATCGCGTGGGGGTGTGGGGATTGGTGGTGGAGTGTGGCTCTGGACATCCCCTGAAGGAAGACTTGGCTGACGGAGCCAGAAGCATGCAAAGGCTGAGAGGCTCCCGAGGCTCAGGGTGCGGCTGCTTGTTCCAGGGCTCCCACGTGGCCCAGTGGCCCGGCGTCTACCTGCTCCAGTGGCAGCTGCTCACCCCCCCTGGCAGTGTGGCCTGCAGCCTCCCTGGCGTCGATGACGTCCTGACAGCCCTGCACAGCCCCGGCCCCAAGTGCAAGCTTCTGTACTACTGTGAAGTGCTGGCTTCCGAGGACTTCAGGTAGGAGGGGCCCCGGGATCCCCTCTGGGCCAGGCGGCCCCCAGCCTGCACTCACGAGCACCCTTCCGGACCGCTGCTGGCATGTCCTGATGTCCGCCCCCTCCCCTGGGCCTGCTGTGCCAACTTCCCCAGGGCTGGGCCCCAGCTTCAGTACTGTCAAAACTCCCCAGTGATTCCCATGAGTCCCTCAGCTGGAGAAAGAGGGGGTCAGGGGGTCGGGAAGTCTGGGTGGGAACACCAGGCCCCAGACTGCTTCAGAAGCAGAACTTCCCCTTCCAAGGGAACCCGCACGGAACCCATCGTAGCACCCCAATTGGTCTGTCACAGTTTCCTGGGGCTTCCGTAACTAATTACCACAAACCAGGTTACTCAGAAAAACCATAGAAATTTATTCTCTCACAGTTTAGGAGGCCAGAGATGGGAAGCAGGGGTGTCGGTAGGGCTGGTTCCTTCTGGAGGCTCCAGGGGAGACCCCATCTGTGCCCCAAGCTTCTCATGGCTCCTGGCTCTCCTTGGTTCCCTTGGCTTGTGGCTGCATCACTCTGGTCCCTGCTTTCACTTCCATGTGGCCTTCTGCGTGTGTGCCTGTGGCTTCTCCTTTCTCTTTCTGATGAGGACACTCTCATCCTAGTTAACTATGACCTCACCTCGATACTAACCTTAATCTCACCTGCAAAGACCCTACTTTCCAAATTTCACTTCCCAAATTTCCTTTTTCTCTGAGGTTCCAGGTGGACCTGAATTTGGGGGTGGGGGAGGAGGGGTACACTGCAACCCAGTGCAGAGCCTCTAGAAAGGTGGATTCCGGCAGAGGCCTGGAGCAGCTTCTCCCCCTTTTGGCCCTCCTACCTGGACCTCCCTTCGCTCCTAGACACCCACAGAGCAGGTCTGGAATGTTTCTAGAACAGTGCTCTGGAACAGCACCTCACAGACAACTCTCCCCCAGTGTTGGTGTCAGGTGGACGGGGAAGTGTCGTGGCTAAGACGCTGCAGCACCGCCTGATTGCTGCGTCACCTCCCTGAGCCTAGGGCACCCCTCTGTTATACGG
>PVKY010002039.1:0-27939 GCA_004027775.1 Bradypus variegatus | reverse complement strand
GGCCTGGGGGAAGGGTGCAAGGGAGGGGGCAGTGATAGGATCCAGACCCCAGGGATGTGGAGGGTGGGGTGAGGAGTGGGGGGAGCAACACTAGCTGGTGAGCCCCTGTCTGCACCATGAGTTCCCTCACCAAGCTGGTTGGACATGGGGATCAGGGCCCCCAAATGACAGCTGAAGCTCTGGAAGCCAGCGAGGTACCAGAACAGGGGCTTGATTTGGGGGCCTCTGACACTGAATCATGGCTAAACTCTTCTGGCCCCACATGTTTCCCTGCCCCCTGCCATTTTTGGACCCCCACACCTGGAAGGGCATTGTGGGCAGCAGGGCTAGGGAAAGGGTTGGCTTTGGTGCCAGACAGCCTTGGGTAGGAATCTCAGCTCCACAGTGAACCTCTTGCAACTGACTTCCCCTTTCTGAGCTTTAGTTCCACGTCTCCAAACAGATACCTGCAAGGATTAAATGATACCATGTTTATTCAGCAAATGACCTCACCCACTGTCAGCACCCACTGCTCATGGGAAATTGAAGAATCATTTAGTGGGGTTGAGGTGGGGGAGTTTTTGAAGCCTGAATCAAAGGGTTGGGGTTGGAGGGTCTAAGTGCCTGTTCACCCTCAGGGCTGTGGCTTCCACATCCGAGGAGGAGACCATAGAGGCTGGTGCCCAGCAGGGCAGAGCTGCCCAGCTCTAGGGTCTCCAGCCTGCCCTGCTCTCAGAACCCACCAAGGTAGAACCCATGGAGCTGGTGCCCAGTCCCACACACTGTCCCCAGCACTCCCGTCACCTCTGGACACCGGACGGTGCCCGTCTCCTGAACCCCACTGAGGGGTGGAGGTAAGTGTGAAGAAGGTGGGTCTGGCAGCCCCCTGGGGCCCTGGCTGCAGCCTGGCTCCCCTCTCCCTGGCAGGTGCCCCGACAGGGCCCTCGAGAGGAACTGGGGGTGGTCAGAGAAGGGCCTGTGGGTGCAGCTGGCAGAGAGCAGGTGGCAGCGGGCCGAGCTGGCTGGCCATTTGCGGGTGGCCCTGGAGGCCCTGGCCGAGCAGGCACAGGTGCTGCGGAGGTGGGAACACAAGCTGGGCCTGGACCGGGCCCGGTGTGGGCTGCTGGCTCAGAAGCAGAAGGTGAGGCTCTCTTCCTCTCCCCCTGACCTTCCTGGCTTGTCTGAGGCCCCAATGAGCCCCCTCTGGGCTGACAAAGTCCTCTTCCCAGGCCGAGAGCTCCAGAAGGCCGGGGGCTGGTGCCTGTGTCTGGTGCCCTGTTCTCAGGAAGAAGGATTGTCAGGTTCTGGGTTATGTAAGGAGAAAGAGGGCAGTTGAACTACAATACAATTTTATATATATATATACTTCAATTAAAAAAACAAGAGAGTGGAATACCCAGTGGGGCTGCTGTTTGGGTTGAACAGGGTTGTCTCTGTGCATGGCAGCCCCTGGAGGTGTGGGGGGTGCGGCTGGGGGCACCCGCTGGAGATAAGCTGTCCCTGGGGGGAGAATTGGGGGGAGGGGACTGATTTTAGCTCAGTGGACTGAAGGCTGCCTTTAGAAGCCCAGTCGCCCCTGGTGAAAGAGGGCATTCCCAGAGACGGCAAGGAGGCTGTGTGGGAAGGTCACCCACATCCCTGGCCCATGTGAGGGTGTGGTTGGGGCCCCCTCTGATGCCTGGATATCCAAATCTTTAGTGGCCCATGTGTCTCAGCACACAGCCAACCTTCCTGGAGCCACTGTTCCCTACCAGGCCTGGGGTGACCCTCAGGACCCAACTGACAACCTATCTCCTCATGCCTGTCTACCCTCTAGCATTACATGCCTGTGTCCCTGGCCTCTTGCTGGCTTGAGCTCCGAGGGCATCAGCAGCTGGGTAGAGGTGATGTGTCTCAGGCCCAGCTAGGGGCAGGGGTTCGCCCAGCTGGAGCCTGTGGGGGTAATAGCTGGGCAGCCTCTCAGAGCTACGGAGCACAGTCCCTTGTGTGTAAGCTGGGCACAGGCCATGCTGGGACTCAGCGCAGCTGGTGGACCTGCTCTGTCAGAGGCTGCAGACACTGCATTGCCCGGTGAGAACTGGGGATGGGGTTGGGGGTGGGTGGGTTGTATGCTGCCTTCGGCCTTCCCTTCAGCAGGTGGAATGTTCCCTGGCTCGCCTGGAGCAGGAGAGGTGCCAGCTGCGGGGACCCCTGGGACAGAAGGAGTGGAGGAGGGCCGACCAGGATATAGAAGACAAGTGAGGGGTGCTGGAAGATGAGGGCAGAGAGTGGAATGGGGGAGGGCAGGCAGACAGCCCCCCTCTGTCCCCAGGATCCTGCTACTGCAGATGGAAGTGGAAAAGGCCTAGCAGCATTTGGACCAGTTGAGCCGGGAGCCCCTTGGCCCAGAGCCCACCTTGAGGGCTTCTGGAGTAGGGTTGACATCAGAGCTCCTTTTGAAGTAGGGGGGAGGGCAGGGCCCTGGACACTGGCCCTGCCATGCCTTCAGCCTGTCCTACACTTCATTCCCTGGGCTTCATTCTCCCAGTAGTAGCTAGGAAGGGGTGGGACAGTGCAGGCCTTCTGTCCAGCCCAGAAAGGGATCAAGCCAACCCTTCGTCCCCTGAGGTCATCCAGCCTGCTCCCCTACTGTTACAGATGGGAAAACTGAGGCCACAGGGTGGGGAAGAGCTTGCCCAGGGTTGTAACTCAAGTTGGGGCTGGGTCCAGAGCAGGATCTTCCAGCCCCTGCCACAATAAGCCCCTTGAGGAACTAAGGGTGTGTCAGGACCACCCCAGCCTAGGTGGTCTAGAGGCTGGGAAGAGGACCCAGCGTCCTGGATTGAGTGTCCTTGCAGGAGACAGTGGTGGCGGGCCTGCGGGTCTTGGAGCAACACCGGGATGGGGCTGTGGCCCAAGTGCTACAGGACCCAGACGGAGCCTCCATGGGGACAGCCAAGGTCCCCGCCCAGGCTCAGGACAGAACCTTCCTGCAGGAGCAGCTGGCCATGGTCACCCAGGTGGGTCAGGGCCACTGGCAGGGTTCAGCCCCACAAGGAGAGCCCAGAGAACCCTCAGCCAGGCTGTGTCCACCCTGTGGACAAGGGACCTGGGCACTGCCCTTGGGAGACTTTGAGGCTGGGCGAGGGGCCAGAGGGACCCAGGGGAAAGGGGGGACAGCTTTGGGCTGCCTCACAGCGCAATGCAAGAGAGCACCATTCACACTGTGGTCACATATTGGGACCATCTGGACCAGAGTCAAAGTCTAGGGTTGGGAGAAGCCTCTGTGGGCTGAGGTGGCCAGAAGAGCCTCCTCATCCTCCAGAGAGTGAGGAGGTCAGGGGCTCAGGGAGGAGGGAGTGCACGGGCAAAGGCCTGGGGACAGCTTGAGTAGACAGTTCCTCACCAGGTGAGCCTCAGCCCCTGGTGGAGGCTAAGCCACAACTCTCGGTGGGTGGGTGGGGGTTTTCCCAGGGGAACAAGAGACTCTCAGAAGAGCTGGGCCGGAGCCACCAGCGACTAGAGGCCTGCCTGGAGCAGCTGCAGGGAGAGCGGATGGTGTTGGGCGGCCGCATGCAGGCCCTGGAGGCAGAGTGTGCCCGGCTGCTGGGGGAGAAGTCAGTGCTGCTGGCAGCCCTGGGGGTGGCCCCGGGCCAGGAGGACTGGTAGGTGGCTGCTTGGGCCCACTCCTCAAATATCCACACCAGGCTGGGGCACATGTCCTCCCTTCACTCAGGACGAGACAGCCCTGACGGCAGATGGGCCTGCCTCGTTCACCTGCTGGGTGAGGGGGAATGGCCCAGAGCCCCAGATCTGAATCACGCGGCCAAAGCCAGATCCTCCTCCATTCCCCTGGATATCCATACACCTGGTTCTCATGTTCTGACACTTTTTTTGGGGGCGGGGAGGGGAACATGTGGGAAATCTTGCAGACTCAAAAAGCCCCAAGCCCCTCCTGCTGGGGGGAGGCGAGAGGACCTTAGGTGCTGGGGGCCCATCAGGATGCTTGGGAGTGGGGGTGCCCAGGACAGCAAGGAGCCATGAAGGACAAGTCTCTGCCTAACAAGACCTAGCAAAGACATCTATTCAACTTGGGAAGAAACCATTGAAAAGGGGTGGGTCCACACTGTGCCCAGACTGCCCCCATTTCTACCAGCACACCCCAGGTCCAGGAGGTACCAGTGACCCTCAGGAAAGAGCTGGGAGAAGAAGAGTCACATCCCAGGCTTCACGAGGAGGCTGCTGAGTACTGGAAGGCACGCTGGCACCAGATGGCCGTTGCCATGAAATTTAAAGAGGAAGAACTGCAGAGCCTCTAGAGGCAGAGTGAGGTCTGGCCTCCCCAGGTGGGCTCTCTCTGTCCCCCCAAATCATCTCCCTTCTCACAGCCCCACCCTCCCCAGTCTCCCAACCCTGCTGTCAACTTGCAAGATCTTTCCCCTGAGGATGCCCATAGCTTTATCCTACCCTTCCTTTTCTTCTTCCACCTCCTCCTCCTCAGGCTCCATTCATGCATTCATTCATTCATTCAGCAGCCTTTGTTGAGCACCTGCTATATGCATGGCCCTCTTCTGTGCACAGGAGAACCAAAGTTGGATCAGACCAGTCCTTGCCCCCCCAGACTTACACTTTGGAGGCGCACAGATATTGAGCAGGCAATGACAATTTAATGCATCATTAAATTGATGGGAGAGGCATTATGAGAGCTGGGGGTGAGCGGCAGTCAAGAAAGGCTTCCCCAAAGAGGGGGTTTCTGAGCCCCTGCATCGTCACTAAAGGATGAGCAGGCACTTACCAGGAGGAGAGAGGGAATGAAGCGCATTTTGAGGGAACAGTGGAAACAGCAGGTGCAAAGCCCCAGAGAGGAGAGAGATGGGGGTGTGGGTGTTATAAATAGACCCTGACCCAAATGAGCAGTGGAGCGGTGAGGGGGTTACTGTGAGGTGTGGACAGGCCCTCTCTGTGCACCTGGACTTCAACCCCAGCTTGGTGGCCTCCCCCTGGCCAGCCTCCTTCCTTGATCTGCCAGGCAAAGGTGTATGTGCATCTGCAGAGAGACACCCACACACAGACATGTACACCCCCCTCGAGATACACACCTGGAGACACATGCTCATAGCCCAGATGTGCACACGCACACACACACACACACACATCCCAGTGAGATGGCCAGGAGCCTTTGGGACATAGTGTTGGAAGGACCGGGGGTGGGATCCAGGCTCCGGTGGCAGTGCTTAGCAGGCCTAGGGCCTCATCTCATCTAAAGAGGCAGAGTTTGTCTGAATCAGTGTATCTCAAACGGGGTCCAGAGCTGTGCCCTGAGAGGGCCGTTAGAGCCTTAGAAAAGCAAATTTGCAATGCTAATCTGCAACTGCATGATGTTTGTATGGAATAAAATCTCAGTTTTTGTCTGTTTCTCAAACTAGGCCCTTGAGGGTCGGAGGAGTTAGTCTCAGGGACTGGAAGGATGATGGTCTTTAAAAAGGAGTGTGGGTTAGTCCAGTTGGGCCTGCAGTGGACAATGTCAGTGAGAAGGTAGGGCACAGAGTGGCGGGGGCTGATCCCACTGCACCAATTCAGGTTCCTGGCAGGAAGTGGCCCCTGGAGAGTTATTTGCAAATAACGAGTAAACTGGTGCTGATGGGGGCTGCAGCTCCTGGGCTTTCCAGGGTCTGGCCCCTCAGGGACTACCTGGGCCATTTCTCCTCTCTCCCCAGATCCCCGGGAGGCTGGCCCAGGACTCAGCTGGGCCAAGGGCTTCTGTGAGCAGGTGGGCGCCGGGGCCCTGGGTCTTGGGCAGGGTGGCATGTGGGGAATGGACCATGGGCCAAACTCACACAGCTCTCTTCCAGCAGGGAGATGGGGCAGCTGCTGGACAGGGGCCCGAGGAAGCCCTTGCTACATCAACATCTGTCTGAGGGGGTAAGAGGGGCGCAGGGCCTGGGCCTCCTGAATTCTCCACCTCCCAGTCCCATTCCTCAGTCTGAGTCTCTATCTTTGTCTGTCTTCCTTTTTAATGTCAGAGTTCAGTGGTCTTTACTGTCCCCAAATTAGTGTTTAAGATTATGGGCTCAAGAACTAGAGCACTGGGTTTAAATTCTGGCTCTAAAACACTGGCTCTAAAACGTACTTGCTGTGTGACCCTGGGCAAATTACCTCACCTCTCTGTGTCTGTTTGTAAAAGGAAAACAACAGTTTCCTTCCTCATCAGGTGGCTGTGGGGGTTAAATGTGACAAGTATGTAAAGGGCTTAGTGCTGTGCTAGACACATGGCATGCATTTGTGAAATGTGAGCTAGTCTCATTACACCCTTCAACTGCTGCAGGTGTGACCACCTGGAGGCAGAAGTTCCCTAAGTCAGGGTCCTTTGAGGCCAGAGAGCTGTCACATGGAGTTCAAGCTCATTCCTTCACTGTTGGGTGGTTTGGGTGTGACTTGGGATTTATCTTGGGAGGACCCAGCTGCTCCCTAGCTGGTTTTTCTCCTCATTTGACTCCAGGACCCTGACATAGCTGCAGAGAGGCAGGAGCGTCCAGGGGCAGAAGGGCCGTGAGTGGGGGTGGGCACCACTCAGTGAGCCCCTGGGCAGGGGAGGGGGTGCCAGGCTGGGGTCTGGGCTAGGGATCGGGCTCCCCCATGCAGGCCAGGCCCTGCCCAAACCCAATAGCCATGTGGGGGTGTCTGCAGATGTGGGGGGGGAGGTAGAGTCCCCTCAGGTGGGGTTGCAGTCCACCCCCTCACTGCCTCTCCCTGGCCAGGGCCAGGAGCAGGGTGCAGGTGCGGGAGAAGAAGAAGGACCAGATGGCTGTTGAAATCCAGAGATGGAAGGTGGGGAAGAGCTGGGAGATGCCTAGGGTCAGGGCCCCAAGGAGCTTTTCCTGATGCCCCCAGTGCTCTTCCCAATCCCAAAGTCAGGCAGGTGGCCTGGGCTCAGCCACAGTCACCAGCCCCTCCTCCCCATGGGGCTTTACATCTGACTATATAATGGGCCCCAACTGTACCCTGGCCTCTACAGTACCTGAGGGCCCAGGCCCAGGCGTGTGGAGTCCACTGCTGAGCTGCCCATCTGTCCACACGTGGACAAGGGCCTCACGCTCCAGGATAAGCTGCAGTGCCAGCTGCTAGGGTCAATGGTCATGTGCCCCTAGGCCAGTGTGGCCTGGCCCTGCCCATATCCCTAGGACACCCAGCTCAGCCCCAGAAGGAAGGGAAGCAGTTCGTGGAGCAATCAGGGGCCCCAAGTCACAACCACCTGCTTCCTCCACAGGCACAGCCCCCTGCAGAGACCCCAGGCCGGCTCCCAGAGTTGAGTGGAAGGTGGGCTCCGTCCACACCCACACCCCATCCAGCCCCTATGGAGGTCTGGGTCAGGCTTGGCTTCTCTCTGGGGACCAGGCTGGCATCCACCCTGAGTGGACATCGGCCTGGCCTGTGGGTGAGGCCACTGTGCAATCCTCCCAGAGCTCAATAGGAGGCAGCAATCCACAGAGCACAGAGGTGGGGTTCTAGTTGCAGCTCTTCTGTGCACTGGCCAAGCCCCCTACCATCTCTGGGGCTCAGGTTCCCATCTGTACATGGCGACTGTGTAGGATGGGTTCTGAGGAGTTCTGACACTCAGTGATTCTATGACCCGATTCAGCCTATCAGTTGGATCCCTGGCACTGGGCCAGTCTCCAACTCTGGGTCTGTGGGGAATTCTAGATAACAGGGCCTACGTCCCAGCTGAGTGGCACACCAGCCTTGGGAGGGCTAGTGATACTCAGAATGGAGTGGGGAGGGCAGAGTCCTGCTCTCCCTGTCATGCCTGAGTGGCTTTGGCTTCCCAGCCCCCAGGAGCTGCCAGAGTCAAGGCCTGCAGGAGACCTGGAGTCTCCAGGGTGGGCTCTGCCAGCAGCTGAGGAGAGAACTCAGGGATGGGCTAGTATGGAGCTGCTACATCCCCCACCAGAGGTGAGAGATAGGCTACAGCCCTGGTGGCCCCCCCTGAGATCGAGCTGGGGGCTATAGCTGGAGGTGGGAGCTGCCAGGCAGAGGATGCAGCTCTGGTCTCCTTTTGCCATGTGGTTCTGGTCTTCTAAGACCACACTGGGCTTGTTTCTAGGAACTGGAGGGGCTAAACCTGAGGCCAGATGGTGAGGTGAAGGTAGGGCCTGAGCCCAGGTGGCAGGGGGATGGAGTAGGGGCCATGGCCTGCCCCTGGCCTGATAGCCAAGTGGGTAGACTAATGAGTCAGGATAGGGGTGTCTTCACTGAGGGCCAAAAGCTGAGTGTAGACCCATCCTAGTCCCAGAACCCCAGGCTGCTTCACCCTTGCAGTCTCAGAGGTGGCCTGGGAAGGATCAAATATTCACCCCTTGGCAGGGCCAGTCCACCAATCAATGTAAAGCAAGTATGTCAGGGACCAAGGCTCTATGGGCCCAGCACTGTGCTCAGGGACCCTGCGCAAGAGACAGAGGGGAGGAGGAGCCCCTGCCCTGATCTGGAGAGAGGGAGCCCCGAGTCTGCCCTCAGGGAGCTCTCCAGCTGGGTGGGTAGTACCTGCAGGGTGCACTCAGGAAATATTGCCCAACAGTATTTCTGGATTCAGGGGTAAAAGGAAAGAGGTAAGTGAAGGGTGGAAGATTCTGGATATTTATTTAATCACCTGTACAGTTTGGAGGGGAAGGATGAGGCCATCTTGCTCCCCACCCCCCACAGCTGTTCCACCAGCCTGTCCCAGCACCTGAGATCCCCCCATTATGGCCCCTTGTTTGGGTCAAGGCAGTCCCAGAAGGCCCTGTGAGAATGGAGCTCTGACACTAAGGTGGAGTGATGTCCATAGGGAAATACCAGATGGAGACAGGAGCCCCTAACCCCATCCCATCCCAGACTTGCCTGCAGGAGATGGGCTCGGAGCTGGCCCAGATGCGGGCTGAACTGGAGAAGGTCTGGGACGTGCTGAAAGCTCGGAACTCGGAGCTGGAGGCTCAGCAGGAGGCCCTGGAGGCTGCCCAGAGCCAGGTACTCAGCCCTCTGTCCCCTAACCTGTGCCTCTGCCAGGTCTGCATGACCAGGGAGGGACCCACGATTTCCTCCATGCCCTGCCCCTGGGGCTCATGGTGGCCATCGACCTTCCCTTCTCCATGCTCAGTCAGGTTTCTCAGTCATCACTCCCCGTGCCGGGGCCCAGCTGAGCACTGGGGCTAGAGGAGATGGGGGCTCAGGCCTGGGAATGTGCTCATCTCCCCCGCCCCACCCCAAGCTGGCAGGGAGCCACACTGAGAAGCAGAGGCTGGAGCAGCAGCTGAGGACTGTGGAGCAGGAGCTGGTGTAGAAGTGAAGATGTGGACGGGGCAAGGGGGTGCATGGGCCTGAGGAGCTCTGGGAGGAGAAACCCCCACCTTCCCTCCCAGAAATGCTCATCAGAACTCAGAGCTCTTCTCCCGAGGATGTGGGACAAGTGGGAAGGGGGCATTTTGGGACATGCTGGAGAGAGAGAATCCTTATCCCATTGGGGTGGGGTGGGGAGAAATGGGGCTGGAACTGCAGGCTGGGGAGCTGCCAGGCCTGGGCCAGACCTATCTCCCCTGGACACAGGGGAAGCAGCAGGAGGGGGCGTGTTGGGCAGGGTCTGGTTCCTGGGCCTGGGGTGATGGATGGAAGGGGAGCGGCTCTCATTGCTGAGAAGTCCTGGGCTCCAGTCAGTTCCACCCCTGACCAGCTGGGTGAGCATAGGCAGACTTGCCTTCTCTCAGCCTCAGTTTCCTGATGTGTAGAATGGAGATAATGACAGCACCTACCTGATGTGAGGACTGACATGAGGACTACATGAGAATGCACCTGGCCCAGTGCCTGACCCCTCTATCTGGGGTCCAGTTAGGCTGAGTCCTTACTTTTGTTTCATTCTGACCCAGGTCTTCATCTTGGAGATCCTGCATGGAGGAGCTACGTGGGGCGGGGGGCTCCTGTTCTTTGCCTCAGCTTCTCTTTGAGGGCCCTAGGGGGAATGGGGGCAGAGGCGCTGGTCGGGCTTGGGAGACTCCAAAATTCAGTCTGAAAACTGTCCTCAAGCAACGCAGGCTCCAGCGCCTGGGGGACAGGAGTCTCTGGCCACCTCCCAGCCTCTGAAGGTAGTATCTGGGGGCTCCCCAGAGGGGTGGGAGGGGCAACCCCTGCCTTCCTGTGGAACTCAGGCCCAGCCCCTCTATCTGCAAGTTGGAGGGGTGGAAAAAGAAGGCTCAAAGTGTCCTTCCAGCTTGGGCATTTGCTGGTTCTAAATGGACTCCTGAGCTGGCCTTCCCCTCCCTGGGCAGAATGAGAGCTATCATTGGTACTTGGCCCTCCATGGTGTCAGCCTCTGCCTCATCGGCCCCCAGCTCTCAGCCACAGCCCTGGAGCCACAGGGAGGAGCTTTTGAGCAGAGCTGGAAGCCAGGGGCAGCGTCCAGGCAGAGAGGTGGCATGGGTGGCCCAGAGCCACTGGGGACAGATTTCATGGCTTCACATACAGGAGACTGAGGCCAGCCCCTTTGCCCACCCCCAGTGAGCTGGGATATACTGATGCAGAGAGGTCAAGCTCGGAGGCCTCAGGGAAGCAAGACTGGACAAGGATTCCTTGGGGAGATGGGAGGTCCTGTGGCTGCTGCCTTCAGCCCCAAGGCCAGGGTCTCTGTCAGGGATGGGGCTTGGGGCCTGGGGCGTGTCGTGGGTGGCTACAGTCAGAGCCCTTGTTGGAAAACCCCTCCTTGTCCCCTGCTTGCCATGGCACCTGAAATGCCTATGTTGGCACAATGTTTCCAACAAGGTTCCTGACCCTTGTCCCAGGAGACCAACAGTCAGGGCCCTCTGGCTCACCGGTGAAGGCTGTGGGCACTGGGCTTGAGACTTTTCAGCTTGTTCTCATTCACTGGTGCCCAGATCACACAACAGTCCCCCTTTCACAGTCAAGGAAACTACCCAGGGAAGGGCAGAATGTGTCCTAGGTCACAGTGCAACAGCAGCTAAGCCCTCTAGCCTCCTCAACTGTCCCCAAAAGGTGACGCACAGCCTATTCTGAGCTTGACAGCCTGACCATCCCCAGTGCCACAGGCAAGGCCAGCCTGGGGCTGGCTTTGCTCTCCAGGCTGTCTGGTCATTCTTATCTGAACTTCCCTCCCACCTGCTGGGTGCTTCCTCCCCCTACAGAACTCTGGCAACCAGGCCATGTGCCCCCAGCACCCTCAACTCTCATTGAACACATCCTCCATTTACTGCCTTAACTGAAGCAGTTTTGCAGATGAGGGCACTGTCCTACTGTAGAGGGAAGGCCCATTTCTGGATGTTTCACCCAGCGTGTCTTCTGCACAATGTTCTGTCTTCCCTGCCATGAATGCAACTGCTGTGGGGGCTGCCAAGTTCTTAATAGATCCCACCCTCAGCTTCAAGTGATACATCCAGGAACCTGAGCCAAACTGGACCAATGGGCCCTTCCTGGGATCACTGGACTTGGGGCAAAAGAGCACCATCTCTCCAGTGCTGCAGACTAGACATGTAAACCTCAGAACTGTCAACTATCCTGTTTTTCACCACAGGAAAAACACTGAGTTTTAATAAGGGTGACTGGAGCAGACAATTTCCAGGAAGTGAAATAGGGATAAAAAGATCTCAGTTCAGCCCAGGGGTTCTCCTGCATGGAGAAAACCTGGACCTTTGGGGTGTCCTCTTACCTTGCCCTGTGTCTGGGCAGCAGAGTAAGGGGGTCTTCAGAGGGAGGAGAATGCCTTCCATGGGCAGAGCTTCCCGGGTTCGAGGCCTGCCCTGAGGCCAGCTCAACACCACCTGCCCTCCTTCCAGACACTCGTGTCTCTGAGAACAAATCCCTGTCCTCTGTGCGTACACTGGCCTGAGCAGTTTTTGTTACCTGCTAATAAAGAGCCCTTGCAAAACATCCCCAATGCTGCTCTAAATCAGACTCCTGTCCCTCCTGGAAGCCCCTTCCTTGAGGCAAGGGCCCTCTGCTCTCAACCAGCCTGGCACTCCCAGTACCACCCAGGAGCCCTGGCCTCACCCCCTAGCTCCTGTTTCCTGGCACATAGAGGGTCCAACAAGGGGCTCTCCACCTGCTTGTCAAAGCTGCCCCCTCCACTACATCTTCTCATCTGCCCCTATATCCAAACTCTGGGGGTGGGGATGGGGCTGTGCCTACTGTCTCCAAGCTCAGCTCAGGGCCCCCAACTCTTCCTATCCCTGCTATGTGGCCCTGGTCAGCCCTTTCCTTCCCTTCAGTGGGATTTCCAAACCTCCTCTCTCCTCAAGTACCCTCAGTCACCACTTCCCCTTTCCTTTTCAGCATTATCTTCACTCCAATTTCAGAGACCCACCAGCCTTCCTTCCATGCGAGAACATGCAGCCTGGTTTTGGGGGGCTTCACTCTTTTGCCTAGCACAACTTGTCATTATAGTTATGCCCACCCCCTTGCTTCTGTTGCTTACGGGAGGGCACATGACCCAACGCTGGCCAGTGAGGGGAGGTCAGCTGCAGGCTGCCAGGTAGCTTTTCTTCACCAGGACAGAGATTTCTGGAGCTGCTAAGGGCCTCTTGGTGACCCCGCGACTGGGCTCAGGAGGACAGAGCAGACATGGGGTAATCCAAACATGCCCTCCATCCTCTGCCTCTTGGTCACCGCACTGGGTCTCCCCATCCCATCACTGAAGAGGCACACAAGGCAGAGGCTAAGGGCACTGACTTGGGAGTCCAATTCCAGATTGGCTGTTCATTGACTAGATCTTCGGTACCTCAGTTAAGTTTCTTAAAAGTTTTTCTTCAGTTACTTCATTTATAAAGTGAACAGAGTAACCACCACATAGGACTAGGGTGGGGTATTAAATGAGAATAACATCTATAGAGTGCTTAGCACCGTGGTTAGGAACAGACTCTAGGCTCCGCAGCCACTGAATTAGAATCCTGGCAGTGAGCTGTGTGAGCTTGGGCCATTTACTCAACCTTTCAGTGACTCAGTTTTCCTCATCTATAAAATGGGGATGAATAGGCCTGTCTTATAAATGTGTTGAGGATGATAACAAGTTAATTCAAAGAACTTAGAACTGCAACAGGTACACATCAGGGTTCAATAATTGGTAGTTTCACAGTCAAATTATTATCCCCAGAGCTGGCTGCCCACTGGCCCCAGGCACTGGCCAGTTCTCCATGCCAGGTCCCTTTATGCCACTGCATGTCCTCTGCTGGAAGTGTTCTTCCTTCATTTCTCCAATAGGCAGCAAACTCTGGTTTTTCCAACTTAAATGTGAACTGCTCCAGCTTCCATCAGTTTACCAGTAGCCTACTGTTTAGAGTTCTGTCATGCTGTATTCTATATAATCAGTTTTTGTCTAAATAATTGTGCCTGTCTTCCAGACAAGATCTTGAGCTCTGTAAAGTACAGGGAACATAACTTATTTTTGGTTCTGTCCTCCCTTAGTGTCTGGTACACAGGAGCTCAAAAGGGGCTTGTTAATTGAGGAAGGGATCCCTGGCCCTGTGCCTGCCAGGACACAGATGTCACTGGAGTTAGTTTTGGTGGCTGGACAATGCCAGAGCACACTGCTAGTAAAGAAGAGAAGCCAGCAGTGGAGTGAGCACTTCAGGTAAGCTGTGAAGGGAACAAGGTTCAGGAGACTGGAGGCTCAGGTGAGCAGTTTAGCCCATCCCTTTTTATTCAGAAGGGTCTCACCTCTCTCTTTACTGTCCAATGGACGAGCCACTCAAAGCAACTGAGGGAGACCTGCTTATGTGAAGAGGTAGAGGTTTATTGAAATATAAACATTCAAGAACGTGTAAAATAGAAAATAACCACAACATATACAGACACTTGCTGCAAGAAGACATCTGAGGTATTTATCCACTGCCTAGCTACCCACGTGCTATCACATTTTTTCTGGTTAAGCAAGGACAGAGCTGCCCTGGCCCACTGCCTCCCATGCGCTCTTCATGACTGCCTCTTCAGGGAAAGCATCTCCTGGGCCAGGGACCCATTCCTGGGGCACCTGCTGGGTACCCCCACTCTCAGGCAGAAAGGGTTTGCTCAGAGGGTGAAGCTGGGCAAGCTGCCCAGGGAAACGGGAAGAACCCAAAGACCACAAAGACACAGTGTGCTGTCCCTGCACCCTCTGGATGGAAAGAGTCCATCCTCTGTGACCAAACCCCTGAGAAAGATGCATTGGCCAAATGTCCGAGATATTCAAGTGGGCCCAGGGCCGGCTGGCACCAGATCCCAGATGCCCTTCCTCTGGCCATGCCCTGTGCTTGCCTATGGGTAGGGTAGTGAGTGTATGAGTGTGTGTGAAAGGTTTGGGGGAGGGGGGACAGAGAATATGCAGTCCAACAGAGGTGCAGCTTCAACAGGCTGAGGTATCTGTTTTGTGCGAAAGCTTTTGACATCCCTTTCCTTTCCCAGACAGGATTAAATGTTAGCCATGCCTTGGGCTTGAGCCGGCGGGGTCTGCCACCACCACAGCCCTACAGCATCACAGTGGATGTGTTCTACTGAACACTTCAGGGCTTACACAATTAAGAGGCAAGCCTTGCACAAGAATCATCTTTTCTTCACAACATAGGAGCAACCCACTCCACCCCAAGGTCCAAGAGGAGAGACCGGGTATTCTCAGCATCTCCTTCATCAGGGCAGCTCGACTTCTGGCAAGGCCAGCAAGGGACAGGGCCTTCCAGCCTGCTCACATCCTGAAGGGGGAATGTTGAGGGAGGGGGACCTGTCCTCCCCCCATATTGGTGAGCTGGGGTAGGAGTCTGGGACAAGCCCCGCTTTGGCAGGAAACGGGTCAAGGACCATCTTCAGAAAAGGTGGGGTTTCAGGACCTGAGCCCGTGAGAGCAGGTCTCTCCATTCTACCTCCTTCCCCGCCACCGTGATCCCTGAGTCATCTCTCCTGCTGCCTCCCCTGCCTCCTCGCTGGGGTCTTAGGAAAGGACAGAGGGGCTGGGTACCAAATCACTTGGTTGGCTTTGGGGGTGATCTGCTTTCATTTCTTTGGTACTACAATAATAATAAAAAATCTTAAAAATAAAAAAAAAAGTCAGCAAAACCATATAAAAAAGATTTCAGACATGTGAATACTTCCTGAAGAATCAAACATCAACAATTACAAATCTGAGGTATTTCAATGAACCTGACATTGGCAGGTTTGGGAGAAGTGGGGGCTGAGTTGGCCTCATGAGAAGGGTGGGCACAAGGGACAAGTGGGCTGTACTTGGGAGAGCTGACCTACAAGGGTAAGTGGGGAGCATGAGGACTGGGAAGTTCAGAAAAGGGTCAGTGTAAAATTGGTGCCAAGGTTTGGGCACTCTGAAGCTCTGTCTCCCCATTAGCAGTTGCCCAGGATGCCCTGGGACTTGAAGACTAACCTCGTGTGCTCTCTCTTGGGACCATCAAAAGAGGGAGACAGGGCCCTGAGGACTGGCTCAACTCTTGAATTTGAGGGACCCCAGAAACCAAAAGCGTTAGTCAAGACAGGGTAGGAGGACTATCCCATACTCAGCAGAGAAGGGCCATGAAGGCATGCTCTTGGCTCCTGGCAGCTCCACATGGAAGTTGAATATTTGGGGATTGATCAGGGAAAGAGACCAGTGACCCTGGGATCATGGCAGAAGGCAGGGGAAGGGAAATAAATTAAAGGGAAAGGACTGTGGGGGGCCTTGTGTCGGCTTACAGATTGTCGATACACTGTGCCCTGGGATGGGAGGTGGCCTGGGAACCCTGGAGGACGCTGGCCACCCACAGACACCTGCCCAGTTCTCCAGGACAATCCCTGATTGGACAACGCTGCCCTGTCCTACCCCTCCAGCCCCTCCCTGCCCCTGGAGTATAGCAGGACCAGAATGGAGCCTGGACAGACGGACACGTCCAAACCCTCAATGTTTAGCCAAATGGTGTTCGACGTGGGCTCCGTGAGATGAGGTAAATTCTGTGCATCAACTTCCTTCACTCTCGACAGGAGAGTGGGGAGTAGGAGGCTGGGTCCTGCCTGTCAGAGGGACCAGCTGGTGGAGGGCTCTGCACTGGGGGTGCCCCGGGATGAGGTAGGACTTGGCGAGCAATGTGAGCTGCTGCTGCCGGTGCTACTGCCGATGCTCTGGGGGGTGGATCCTGCGAGGAGGTGGACCACAGGCTTCTGGGCAAAGAGCACACCTGGGTGGGGAAGGAGAAGTCAGTGTGGGCAGGGGAGGTCAGTTCATTCCAACAGGTAGTTCCTGCCTCCCAAACTTGACACAATGCTCTGTTGGAGAAGCTGTGCTAGGGGCTGGGAGGAGCAGTCTACACTCTGCCCTACCTTCCGGGGCTCTGAGCTCGGTGCAGAGGCAGATAGAGTGATTTTGCTGAAATGTCTTAAATGCTGAATGGTGTACCAGGTTGCTGTGGGAACACAAAGGTTTTGGAAGGCAGGGGAAGGTCGGTCAAGAAGGGTATGGCAGTGGGGTGAGATGAGGACTGGGCTATCTGAAGGAGGAAAAGGAGCCAGATGAAGAGGGGGATGGTGTGCCAGGCAGAAGAAACCCGAGAGGGCAAGGATGAGGCAGCGAGAGGTGGCAATCGTGCTGGAGGCTGTGACTATGGGAGGCTGAAGGCAAGGAGTGGCAGCAGATGAGGCTGGAGAGATGGGAAGGGAGGGTGATGGAGGTGTGGGCGCCTTGGAGGACCTTGGGTTTTACCCGTAAGGACTGTGGAGTCCCTGAAAGGTTTAAGGGAGGGAGAGACAAAATGAGATCTGCATTTTAGAATGCTCTCTCTGGGGTTGGGAGGAATAAGGATGATGGAGGAAGAGGTCTGCGAGGAGGAGAGAGGTGTGAACCAGGGCAGAGGGGGTGGAACAGAGGACAGAGCAGAGTTCCCATGTCCGAGGAGCTTTGGGAAGGTGAGGATGGGGTGAAGAAATTGTTAGGAATGACTGACTTCCAGGTTCCTGGCCTGGGCAACGGCACACCCACTGAGAAGGAGCACAAGGTGGGAACAGGGATTAAGGCAGGTGGGAAACCTTTTTCGCTTCAAGGACTTGAGGAGTCTTAAACTGTCTTCTGACCCCTCCCCATTCTGAGAGGGAAGGAGGAAGTCAGCTTCTCCCCTGGACAGAGGATGAGAAGATAATTTTCTCCATGGACCCAAACCCAATATCCAAACCAACTAGAGCACCACAGCACCACCAGAAGGCAGAGGGCACCCAGGCCCTACCTGCTGGCTTGCCCAGCCAGAGCAGACCTGGGTTTCTCTAGGGGCCCCTCTGTCAGGTAGAGACATCTGAAGGTGGCCTGGAGACAAGGTACCAATTATTTGGGTGACCGGCAGGTCAACCTGGTGTCAATGCTTCTCTGGAGGCTGCTTCCAGGAACTTCTGTCCCTTCCCTGGCCCCATTTCGGATGCCCAGGGTGGTCCAGAGAAGATCCAGAGCATGAGGGGAGCCCATGGGACCTAGTCCCCAGAAAAATTCATGCCCCGAGGAGATGGTCTCAGTTTTCATGGATGGTACATCTAAAGGTCTTTAAATCATCTCCACTGACCACCTCACCAGACTGGCCGGCACTCTCCACTCCCCGTGAAACAGGGTGACTGATGCCATCCTCTAGCATGCTGGGCCCTTCGGCACCCACTCACCAGGCTGTGCTTAAAGGCTGTGCTAAAGGAGGGTCCCGAGCTCAGACCTAAATCAACTAAATGGGAGTGGGAAGAGGAATGCTGCTTCTACCAAAACTAAGGTGAATGCTTTAGAAAGACTTGATAAAGTTAAGCAAACCAACAAACAAGACTGTCAGCCAATTAGGTTTAGGAAGAGACAATTCTAAAGACAGGGGTGGGAGGATCATAAAAAGATGGGATGATTCTGCTGTACTCAGATTACCTTGCCTATGTCTTTGGTCCATTTTAAAGAACGGGAAATGACAGATGATGTAATATGGGTGTATTTTGTGAAAAGAAGAGAACAGTTGAATCATAGTGAAAGAAAGGGCTAGGTCCTGTATCAGAAGACCCCTGAATGGTGGACTCTGATTTAAGTTAAAATATGATGTTTAAGGAATGGAAATAGCATTGATTACGATTCCTTACATTAAATAACTGTTTCAATTACCAGACCAACCACTGGACCAACAGGGTCAGACAATGGATTTCTATTGTTCTGTCGAAGGTGGAGGGGGATCTGTCATCCCTGTTAACAAGCCTCAGCCTCTGCCAGCTCAGAAGAAGCACTTTACCTTTGGAGTTGTGGTACTGCATAAAAACATGCCATCCCCAGGTAGGTGTTCAAACGAGAGGGAGACCAGCAGGGCCAGCCGGGGCGCTGCACGGAGGCTGGGGCTGCTCTGTGGGCTGCCCCACAGCTCCAGTAGCCTCACCTGTGTAGGTGGTACCGTCGATGTCCACAGACATGTTAATGCTCCCAATGCTGCTTGTGGTCAAGTTCAGGGCTGCAGCCGAGGCCTCTGATCTGTCTTCTGCTCGGGACAAGGCAGAAACTGGGTGTGGTCAAGCCTTCCACAGCACTTCTGTCCTCCTCTAGGAAACTTGCCACTCTCCCTGTCTGGCTGCCTCAGGCCAAGGCCTCATGCTGTTGGAAAGCACCTATACACCCATCTCCTGAGCATAAGGTCTGGTAGAGAATGCAGACTTGCCAATTCCCTGTCCCTTGCTTTCTGCACTGAACTACTTCATTTCCCCAACTCCTCTGCTCTCAGAGCCAGGGCATCGCTGTCAGCAAGGAGGGCTGGAACTCTACCTGGGCACCCACCAGGCGCCAGGCCCTGAGAAATTGGAGATAATAAAACCCAGGCCCTGCCTCTGAGCCCTCTCCTTCTCTTCTCCTCTGGTGGCAAGAGATCTCCTTTACCAGGCCACGAGTTCCTCAAGGAGAGGGCTCACCTCTCCAGCACTTGGCACAGCACCTGGCCCTCATGAAATCTGAGCATCTGGTGTTCTTGGAAGGCTGCGGAAACTAGAAGGCAGGGCCTCTGCTTGGCTCACCCCAGATTCTGCCCTTTTCATCATCCTGAGAGCCAAGAATCCTTTCAGGTGATTTGTCATCTCTGAGCCTTTGCCTCTGCACAGGACCAGGCACTCGGCCCTGAGTGGGCAATGCAGAAGAGAGCCCTGCCCCAGGGCCTGTTCCCTCCCAGCTTCCTGAGGCTCAGGGAAAGTGGGAGAGAGAGGGAGGAGTTATCTAAGAATATGCACTGGCTCCTTTCACACCTGATTTCTTCTCAATACATACTTATTCATTTTTGTTTTGGGATAGGGTCCAAAGGCAAAAATGGCAAAGAAATACGTGTGAGAGGACAAGGGAAGAAAGAGGGACAAGGGAAATGGAGTGTGTGGTTCGGGGTGAGAAGGTGGGGCATTAGAAAAATGTAGAGATGGGGAAGGATGTCAATTATGCTGCCAAACTTGTATTTCCTCCTTCCCTGAAATTCCTGAGGGTCACTGGCAGCCCAGCTCTCCCTTGTGCTAGGGCCGTGGCTGTTTCTACCAGTTCAGCCTGAGGCGACCCTGGCCCCTTGCTGAGCCTCAGGAATGACAGGGGTATCTTCCTCCCAGACCAGACTGCCCCTGCCCTAATCTTGCCTACATCCGGTGAGGTATCAGGGTGAGGGCTGAGCCCTTTAATTTAGACAGATCAAAAGGCAGGTGAGGAGACAAAATCACAGCAGTTGTCTCTGAAGGCCTCTGGGTCCTCCTCCTTGACTAACTGCTTTCCCTTTTTTGTTTTTCTAGTGAACACAGCACTACCTGAAGCCATTTCTAGGCCCCTAGAAAATGACCTCAGGTTGGTGAACTGAGGTCTCAGAGCCAGAAGCAGGAGGGACCCATTCTAGGGCAGGAGTTTGTGCCCTACCCCCACCCCCACCCGAGTCTTGGGGACATGACTGGGCCCTCCCTGGAGCTGGGGTGTGGCCTGCATCGGGATGGGGGCACCTGCCCTGAGCCCAGCACTCACCCCTGCCGTTGATCCTGATCTTCATGGGGAGCTGCCGGGCCATGCTGAAAAAGTTGCGCTGGAAGGCCTGCTGCGCCAGGCGCTGCTCCTCCTCGGACAGCCTCGGTGCCTTTTTCTCAGCTGGTTCCCCGGACTCCAGCCGCTCCCGCAGCTGCTCCAGCGTGGCAGACCGGGTACTGGCCTGCTGACCTGCCAAGGCCACAGGCACAGCCAGGCGATTTGGCACAGGCACTGCTGTCACTGGGATTCCATCACCTGCGAAGGAACCGGAGCTGGAACAATCCACCATCGACCCTGCCACCCAACAACCCGGATCTTCAACATGGGGAAACTTGGCTCCCTGCCTCCTTTCCCTCCCATCTCCCCCAAGGGCCCTGCTGACCTTTCCTGAGAGTGGTTGCTGGGGATATCCGAGGGCTACTGGCATTGGTACCACTGCTGGAGCCAAGCCCGAGGATGGGGAAGCGGATCTTGGGTGGGGAGAGCAGGGCAGGGGCCCCAGAGGCAGCAGCAGTAGTGGGTGAGTAGCCAAAGAGAGAGGAACTGTAGCTGGGCCGCCGGCCTTCCCTCCTGTTGCCATCGATGGCTGCCTGGAGCTCAGCTGGGGAGCTCAGAGCTTTCTTCTCACACTCATAGGCATACAGATACTTCATGTACCTGGAGGGAAGGAAGGAGAAAGGAGATTGTATGGTCTAGTTGATGGGTCTCTGGGAGCAGCCAGGTCAGGCCTCCAGGGCAAAGGATTGTGATCTTGGTGCACCTGGTGGAAGGGAGAAGTAGGGTTTCACTGGCTCCTTGAACTGCTAACTCAAATTTGAGCAATCTCTCCTTAAGGGAAATAAAGGATGTCTTATCTCATGTTTTCATGTTTGTTTCGGTGCCTTTTTAGTGCCCCAGGAAAAATTAGGCCCAAGTTTTGCAATGTTTCACTGGCAACTTGATGTCCTAGCCTTTCTAAATTAGGCTGATAGGCTCCCATTGTGTGCAGGACGTAGAAATGCTGTCCTTCTTTCTGCCAGTTGCCCCAAGAAGCAATTCTCTCCCCAAGAACATTGAGAAAAGGTTGAAAAGGAAACACTTATTCTGGTTATAGCTCTGTCCCCAACTTCTTCTGAAACAATTCCCACAGATATAACCTTTCTACTTTTAGTACAGGCCGCGACACGCTACCCAGCTGACGCATCTGCTGCTCATTCCGTGTTCTTCACAGAGCAGCTTGCAGCACACTGGGAAAGAACAGATTTCCCTCCGCCCCTCATTCTCCAGTGCTACTTCTGGTTTCACTGCTTCCATCGTCCTTGAAATTAATTCCAATGGTTACAAAAATTAGGTCAGCAATCCCAATGGGGCCTGTCTGCCTCCCTCCCGGCCCCCTGCTGCTGGACAAGTTGTGTGTCAGGTAAGAAGGGCCAGACCGAGGGTGGAGGTGCTGTTTGGGAGACAGTGCTCTGGGAAGTGAAAATTTCAGTCAGAGAAGCCCAGATTTGAATCTAGGCTCCACCACTTACTGACTGATAGGGCTTTGGTCAAATTACTTAACCTCTGAGACTAAATTTTTATAATCTGTGAAATGGGGATAACACCTACTTTACAGGGTTGATTGTGAGACTGAAGTGAGACAATGAAACATCTGGTAAATGCTAACTCTCACTATTATTAAGGTTGAGTGAGGGATTCATCTGAGAACGCTCCCTCCTGTTTCAGGAATTCCACTCATCTTGCTCAGTGTACAATGGAATTTCCTTCCTTCCTTTCTTCTAGATTAAAACATTCCCTTTCCCCTCTCTCCATCCTCAGCTTCCTTCCCCGGGGGCCCCGGCTACTCACTGGGTCCTCAGAGTGAAGGCAGCACTAGTAATGGATGTGGGCAGGTTCAGGCCTTTTGTGATTTCCCTCCAGATCTTCTTGTTGATGATCTCCACCAGGCCGCCCTTCTCCGTCACCAGCTTATACAGCATGTACAGGTCAAGGATCTGCTTGGCCATGATGGGGATTCGGTTGATGGGGGTCCCTATGATTGTCCAAAGAGAAAACAGAGGGTTGGGTCAGCTTCAAGCAGAGAAAGAAGACACCTATGTCTGTCCACCTTTTGCTGAGTTGGCAGTAATGTTCAAGAAATCTGCTTGGAAGTGTTAACTGGACGCAAACCCCCAAAGTCTGGAAACTATCAGGCTAGCTTCCAGTTCTCTATGGGATGAACAGGACAGGTAGAATTTAATAGCTGTGTGGCCCTGGGCAAGACAACCTCTCTGGGTCCGTTTTCCCATCTGTTAAATAAGAGGGCTGGACCAGATGATTAAAAAACAAAACAAAACAAAACCTTTTTTTTTTTGTTTAGCAATAAAAATTCCTCTGGAGCCTTTAGGCTCCATTCAGTCATCTACTTCTCAGGGAACCCTTTTTCTGACTCCCTAGACAAGAGAAAGTCCTGTCCCAATCACCCACCTGTATAGTTTTCTGCATGTCTCTTTTGTGGCACTCAGCGCAGTTTGTAACAGTGTATTTTATTTGCATACCACCTGCCTTCTCTTTTCCTCCCAACACTTGCAGTTACTGGTCCCGCTGCAAGATGGAGAAATAGTTTTTCTCTAATGTGTGCTCCGCCATGTCAAAGGAGCTGCTGGACACACAGGTCTCCAGGAGGATGAAGAGCCACTCAACAATTCTCTCCCCACTAATCATCCCACCCCCTCCCTGGCCTCTGAAAGAGGGAGGGTCAGAGCAGCTTCCGCCCCCTGGCCCCAAAGGGAAACAAGAGGAGCCAGGGACTTGATTAGGAAACCTGGCACCGAGCAGGAAGGGCTACTAATGAGCACCAGGGGACGGTAGGGAGGGCGGGGCCCTGGTTCTCTCACAGCCGGCTGGGATGCTCGTCAGGAGCCGTGATGGATGACTGTCATTTGGCAGCCCTGGGATTAATGATCTGGAGGTCAGAGGGGAGAATTCCATAGGGAAGGGTCGCCGCCAGGGGCAGGCTATGAGACCTGTTGCCTTTGCCTCTTACTGCATACAGGCTGCTCCTCCTGTGCCTTGCCCCCTCCCACTGCCCAATCTTGCTGAGGGCTCACTGAGCTGCCTGGAGGACTTCATGCCAGCTTGCCTGGAGAAGGGCTGGTTGTTTCTGTTCCTGCTTCTTTCCCCTAAAGGAACTGCTGTTCTCTTCTTCTCAGCCCGGAAAAATCAGCCTCACCATCCCAGGACAGTTCTTTTACAGGACAAGTCAAACCAGAGAATGGAGAGAAGGGCCCCTGTTTATGAGGCAGCAGCGTGTGCAGGGATGTGCAAGACTGCTGTGGCGGGAGCAGCCCCGTTTCTACATGTGGGAGCTAGAGCTCTAGGACCTTTGTCTTAACCAGCAGGTCTCTGGAGGGTCAAGGACAAAGGGGTCATAGAGTTCAATTCCAAAGTAAAATATCAGGTGATTACTGGTGTGCTCCCTAAGATACCCAGCTCGTGTGCTGGTTAACTTTTTCTGCCTGTGCTAGTCCAGACAGTAATCCCTAGTCCTACTATAAAGACAGGCCTGAAGCGACAGAAATGACCCTCAGGCAAGAGGGCTGATGTCTACCTCCATATGGAGACTCTGGGAGGACTGCCCCTGCTTCCCAACAGGACCCTTCATATAGGCCCCCAAAGGTTCACATATCCAGAAGCTTCCAGGACACCTTCATGTGTGTGACCTGTTTACTTACAAGTCAGAATGTTCACATCAAGCTTACTTTTATCCCTCTAAACTAGCTCCCTTTTTCCTTCACTTCCTTTTTTTTCCCAGCAGTACCATCATTCTTTGAGGTCAGAGGAACCTCAGGGCCAGCACTGGTTTCTCTCCTTAATCACCCACCTTTAGGTTGTTAGGAGGCTCCATCGATTCTTCCTTTGAGATACTTTTCAAAGATGTCTTCCTTCTAGATCCACAGGCACCACCACCCTAGACCAGGCCCGTGCTGGCTCACAAACAGATGCCTGTAACAACCTCATATCTATACACTCAATTTACACACTGCTACCAGATGATCATTTGGAAACATCACTTTGATCATGTCACTTGCTTCACTGTTTAAAACCTACGAAGACACTTACTGCCTATCTACCCATCCCACATATCCAATCTGTGACCATGTTCCCAGCACTCCCTTATAAAAAGTTATGTATGAAATCTTTCAAGCATATCCCAACAAAGTCACTCTCATTCCAATTAGTTGGGTCTTCCCTTATCACCCCCGTATCAACCTCATTTGTACCTCTGCTTTTTAGTTTGTGCTTTCCCTTCTCAAGCCTAAAATGACTTTTCTCTGTTCAGTCTTTTTCACATCATTCTTCAATGTCTGCTCCCTCCTGGGAGAATTTTCTTACTATCCTGGTTCACATAGATTTTTGTCCTTTTCAGAATTTCTATTATAATTATTTTTAATTGTTTCATATATGTTCATCTGGTCTCCCTGGAAGACTGTGAACTCTATGAAGGCAGGAACTGTCTTTCCTTCACACATTGTAGTGTTTAATATATTAAACTATCATGCAGATAAAAAAAAAATGCTTTTCAGAGTCACAGCAACCAGCTCTGTAGTAACCCAGCTGTGGAGGTCAAACACATTTCCCTCATGCTTGTGGTGTGCCCGCCAAGACCCATCACAGCTTTTAGTGATTCACACTGAGAGTCCTGCATGGGAGTCACCTTCTCGCCCAGGTCCCAGCTAGCATGGTTCACTGGGAGCTGAGAGGTCCAGAGTGGTCAAGCTCCTTTCTTCCAGGTCCTACAACAAAGAGAGGACTAGCAAGAGGATTCCATCAAGGGGAAAGGCAGAAGATTGGAGATTTGGGGGCTCTGAGAAAGTAAAGAACCCATGACTTCATACAGTAGTGCCAAAGGGAAGGCAGCTAAGTCATGCCTGTGATCTACCAAGGACAGATTTCTCCCTTCTCTGAAAACTGAATGTTAAACCAACACAGCAAAGCTTGCACCGCGAAGGGAAGGCTACTGTCCTTCAGAACTGTCACCTCAGGAGCCAGACCCCATGTGTTTTTGAACTCCTTTTGTGAATGGCTTTCCGAGTTTTGCACTGTTTTCCTTAGAATCTCTGCAATGGTGATACATCTCAAACATGGAGGATGGACTCTGCTTTTGGAAACAGTCAACATTCATTTGGAGGCAAGCCGGATAAACAGGATGAAATGACTGGGCCATTTATACTGTTTTTAACTGAAGATACAGTATGACTATAAACCATGACAGATTTTTTCTAGTGTGGCTCAAACTGCCTCTTCTGAAGACAACTCTCCAGAGAGGAATTACGAATTCATTTTGAGCAGTCACTGGCCTGAATGGGTAACCATTTGAGATGGTTTCTTTGAAGGACAACGTTATTATGGATGCGGAAATTTCGTTAAAATTTAGCCTCTTTATAGTCACACAGAGTGGGACTACATTTGACTGAGAACTGTTTAAGGGCAAGAGAAACAGTGGCAGATACATGACCTGAGAAGACAAGGATGGGTCAGAGTGGCATTTGAAGTCAAGGTTATAAACCTAAACAATAAACGACCTCTCCCAAGCACCACCAGAGATCCTGCTTTCCCTCACCCCAGGGTAGACTTTCTTCATGTGGACCCCTGTGCGCTGGTCAAGCACCCTGGTTCCACAGATCAAGTTGCTAAGGGGAATGGGTATTTTCTTTCTGTGTCTGGCCCTCTGTAAAGTTCCAAGTAGCTCTCAGTGCAAGGGAGGTCCCTTGGGACCAAATAAAGCTGAGGCTGTTTTGAGTGCTAGCTCTAGATAGTACAGTTTTCTCACTTGTTAGGTTTTTTGCAATTAACCAGATAATACAGACATAAAAACTTTTCCTGGCTTCAATTTTTCCAACCACCAAGAGAGAAACAGACTCCTCAGCTTGGTCTGTCTCTGCAGTTTTCTTTTTGCTTAATGACCCTTGTCCATTCTCCTTGTCCAAAGGAGATTCTACTAAGAAGAATGATTGGGAAAGATCTTTTAGCTGAGTTTACCTTCATGGATAAGAAAGAACCAATACATAATGGGGGAGAAGGATACATATTCAGGCCTCAGTTTCCACATCTGTGAAATGAGGAGTTTGGACTAGAAGATTTTCAGTTCTAAAGTCTAATGACTATAATAGTTGAACTTATTACCAAAGGGTAATAAATGTCTGAATTATGGAATAATATTGCCAAGCAACCTTGAGTCAGATGGTTTGGGAACTTCTCCTGTGAAGGGCTCCTCGGTGGCTTAGAACCAGATCTGTGAAGTTCAAGCCCACAAACAACGGCTCCAGTGAGAAGCCTTGAGGAAAAGGCAGATGTGTGTGTGTGTGTCTCTGGCCCGCTCTCTGGGTTGTATTTTATCTCCCCATAAGGAAGCCATTCACCTAATACGGGACAAGCTTCTGTCCATTCTGTCCACAATAAATGCAAAAGCAACCTGCAGAGAACCACGAAGGAGGCAAGCATCCACTGACGAGAGCTCTTTGTGGGTCACCAGTGTTGGCCCTAACGGAGGTCAAATCTCTACCCCATCTCGCCTCCCAGAGTGGGGCATAAGCACCTGAGGGGGAAGTCTGTAGACTGTCAGTCACTGCTATCAAAGCAGGGGCCCAGGATTGAGGGTAATTAATCATGCTCCCTCTGACAGGAATCCAGAGCCTTATCTGTACCCCAAGAAATGCTGCTGGTCTCTAGTTCCCTCTTCAATAAAGGAGACTGACAGTTCCAACAAAGAGGTCCCTTATCAGATTTCAGCCAGGGAGCCGAAGGGAACCGGAGGGACAGATACGTAAAAGGCTTTTATGAGGACTGTGGACCCAGTGAAGCTGCTGAACTCCTGGGGCTTTAACCCCTGTTGGTGGGAATGCCACTGGGCACTGGCGCTGACAGGCCAAAGCAGCAAAAGCTGTGATCAGGAGCTTCCAGTGCACATGTGGCTAAACAAAAGCTGTGCTCTGGCATTCAGACAGCTGGGGAAGTAGCTGGGAGCAGGCATGAGAGGAGAGAGAAGAGACGGTTTCCTCTGGCTCCAGCGACAAAGATGGGAGATGGCCCAAGTGCTAGAAGGAAAGCCACTTCTTCCTCACCAGAAAATGGGCACATTCCGGTGAAGATCAGATGCAATTGGGGGGGTAGGGACCCCAAGCAGGCTCACATGGTTGCCTTCCTGCTACTGGTCAGGGGTGAGGGCCCAAGACCCAGGGCGTGGCCCTGCCAGCGACCCTCGCTGCTTTTTCCTGGCTTTCAAAAAGATCATTAATCATTTCTCTAGCCAGACTGTCAAGAGAGCTGGGCGGCCGGCCAGGGAGCCTAGGAGAGTTACAACCCAAGCTAACCAGGGATTGCCCAAGCAGCCAGGCAGGCGGGGCTCCTGGCTATTCCTTTGCATACTGATTTTTGCCCTGCTCTTCAGGAGCAAGCAGAGAGAGAACTGGTGACTCCCCCCACCCCCCGACTTGTTTATACAGAAAATACCTTCCACTGGGGAACCAGGCAGCAGGGTCTGGCAGTCTGCAGCAGTCTGTGGTCACACTGTTACACCAGACAGGGCAAAGGCAAAGGATGTGCAAATATCATCTTGCCCACTGAGTGGGTAATGCGGATTCACTTTTCCTTTCTGACCTGAGATTTTATTTTTATATATATCTCAATTGAAATATAACTTACAGATGTGTAATGCACTAATCTTAAGTATGTAGCTCAATGGCTTTTACTTCTGTATACACCCATGTAAACATCACTCAGATCAAAATACAGAACATTTCCAGCACCGCAGAAAAACACCTCATGCCCCTTCCCAATCAATATCCATCCCCTGACCCCAACCTACCCTAGAGGGAACTACTCTTCTGACTTGTATCACCACAGGTGAATTTTCTTGAACTTGATACAAATGGGATCATGGAGTATATATTCTTTTGTGTCTGGCTTCTTTTGCCCAATATTATTATGTATGTGCGTCATCCTAATTGTGCACAGGAGGGGTGCATGCTTGTTCACTGCTGTGTAACAGTCAACTTTCTGCCTGTGCCACCATT